>CADDXX010000331.1:103096-180688 GCA_902810485.1 Alauda arvensis
TCATTAGTATATACATCTGGTCTGTGTTCTTAATGAAGAAACTGAAATACTTTATTAAATATTTGAACTCAACTTGAAAGTGATTGTAAAACTTTGAGTTTCCAGGCATCAAAATGAGAGTATTCATCTTATACCCAAGCATAGCAAAGGTTTGGAGCCAAACAGAAGAAAAACAATTATCAACATACTGCACAGAAGTATCTTCCCAATTATATTTTTAAAAATAAGCGGGTAAAGGTMGTGAGGTCTGGCACTATAAATTCAGACCAGTAACACAGTGAAGTATTTGTAATGTGAGGCTGTAACCAATGACTCAAACAAGTTACCAAGGGAGGTGGTTAACTCTCAGTCTTGTGGGAGCAATCTGTCCCACCTGTCTTAGACACCTATTTCAGAATGGGATGAATCATCTTCTGGAGGAATCTGTGAGACCAGGGGATATAGAGCCCACAGAAGCYAAGGTGGAGCTTACATGACTAATTTAGATCACATGCCCAATTTTTAAGTAGCCATAGTTATAYRATGTAGACCAAACTCATCAYGAGACAGGCACATAAAAATGCAATATAACTCAAACAAAAACATCTTGAATAGCAGAAATGAGGATAGAATGCACTATGCCATCTGCTAACAGGAAGTCAGTTTGGATAATGATGATAACCCCTTTTTTATTTCAAGAGCTTTGTTGGGATGGTTAAGCAGCCATGTATTTCAGGCACAATAGCATTCAGTATACTTCTACCAGCAAAAAGGGAATGAGATACTGACACAAATCAGATAAAAAATGGGTAATAGTATACTCAGACTCCAAAAATATGACAGTTGTAAGAGAATCTGTCTTCAGTTTTGATAAGGATCATTTAAAATTGAAAAGCTTTAGAGAGAACATAAGTTGTTCTCACCAGCCAAAATTTTTAAATGGATGGTACAATATATGAAACAAATCATTTGGGCATGTAGATGTTTCAGTACTGATGTCTAAAAAGCAAATTTTAATAATAAATACAATTTGATAACAGTTTTAGATTTAGAACCWGTTTTAGATTTAATTAGATATCATATCAGCAAAAGCATTTGAGAAAAAGGGGGATCTTAACATTGAAGGGGTGGTAAGGTAAGGGGTGGTAAGGTGCCAAAGACGGAGAACAAATCAGCTGAAATTAAGGTGCGTTGCACATTGTGCATCAACATATTTATGTGTCTGTCTGTGGCTTTTTACATCCTAGAAACAATACTCCTATAGATGATTTTTACTGTCCTGTAAAATTATGAACATACTTTCAAAGTTCATTTTGTGAAGATTTAGGATGAGATGACCAAGAAATTATTTTCTCAGTAATGTTTTTCCCCTGCTGGTAGCTGGGTCATTCCGAGCTTTATTGGAACTCTGTAGGAGTTTATTTTGGTGCATAATGATTGTTCATTTCCACACACATAATTTCAGTAATAGTACTGAGTGCACTGGATGAAATTTAGCAATATTCTTCAAGAAACTGAGGTGAAGAATCTGAGGATATTAATGGATCTGTTTCAGGGAATATTTTTGTGTTGGTTGTGGAGGTCTTTGGCAAGCTTAAATTATGATTTGAGGYACAAGGCACAACCTGGATTCATTCAGTGCACATCAGACTCTTCAGAGGTTGTTTGAAAAGATGAACTTAGTGACAAGGTTGTTGGAAGTATTAATKTCCCAGTACAGATTCTGGTGTGTGTCTCAGGTAGAGGTAACAGTGGGAGAACTATTTAAAATCTCTCCAAGATGGCATAGTAAAAAAATYGGCATGGTTCTGTGTCTGTTATCTAGGGGTCATTTTCATTATTGAAAGTAAAGTTGTTGGTAGAAGAGAATGAATGATTTCTCTGAGCATATGCTACAAATATTAGTCTTGCTATCTGAAGTACCTGGGGCAGGATATGTTGTAGAAATCTATGAGATATTAGTGGARAGGATGGCATGAAGGTGTTTTGCASCTGATGGAAGAAACCAGCTGCAKCTAAGCGAGGCAGTTAACCTTGGAGTCTGGGAGATTACATGTCTGAGAGTGGTTTTCGTGAGTGGTGTTTTGGAAAAGTTCAGCTAAATATTATCAGCTTGCCAGAGATCTTTCTTTAGTGATCATACTAAAACCTCCTGCAAGGGATTTGGCTTTATGATATTTCTTGGAATGGAGCCATGTGTCCAAACTGAGACTATAATGATAAGTTTGAGTTCTAAAATGAAAAATCTGTAYCTACATTGACACATTGCCAGATTGCCTCTCGCATTGCTGCTGTGTGYGTGTGGGTTTGTTTTTTATTGTATTTTCCTCACTTGATTTATCAAACAAGTTTCCTGTAATAACCATTTCATAGTCCTAAACTCATACATTTTGTAAATTCCTAACACTTTTTGCTAATGGTACAGTAGCAAAGTTATCATCTCTGTAAAATTTTCCTTAGTTCTTYCTTTGCCTAATTTATTTTTAAAAAGCAACAGAGCAAGAACTGGGCYTTATTAATCCTTTAGAAATATAATCCCAAGTATCTAAATTACTTAAACAGTAGACACACAARCAGAAATACTTCAACATGACATTTATTCAATACCTGCTAATATTTGAGAGTGTTTTGAGAGATAGAAATTTGTATATATTTCATTTATGGGCTCTGGACAAAGTAATATGACAAGAAATAAAACTATATGGTAWTTGGGGAGAACATTTATGTTTTGAACAGCAACAGCATCACTCTGTTGTGTGTGGTTCATCAACTTTTAATTTCTACCTCTTGTTCATAAAAAAAAAAAAAAAAAACAACAACCCAAACACACTAATTTCTCAGTATAGTATGCTAAGAAAGATTTACTTTTTCAATCTTGATGTAATTACTGGTGGCCCTGAATCATAGTGTCTGCTTGCCTGTAGCTTACATGTTTATCTGTATACTTGTGTTCAGMCTGAAAATCTAGCCCTGAGTAAGTCTTATCCTAATTTTCTTATTTCTGGGCCTGCAACTAAATTGGCAAAAATTTTATTTTAAAATGAACTTCTTTATTAACAAAATGAATAATTGAAGAAAATCAACATTCTGTATATATATATATATTTTAATATGTAGTCCAGTTTAAGTTGTCATTGACTTCAATGAGCCTTGGGCTGGGAAATCTGTGTTGAACACCTTCYTTTCAAGTGAACATTTAAAAACAACTTATGAATATGAGTTTTCATTATGTATTACCTTTTATGAACACCTTGATGAGCATTATCTCAGTGCAGTACGCTGATGGCCCAGCAATGGGCAATGCTRTAATTCCTCTTTGTTTTTATGTCTTGATCTGAAACCTGCTGGGGTCTTAGGTGTGACTGGGCGATCAGAGCTGCCTCTGCTGCTGTACATTTGCATGCTGTCAGAATGCTGCAGGCAGCATAACTGCGGGATTTGAAACATAAAAGCTCAGATGAGTGTTTGAAGCTCTTGGTAAAGCTAAAGCAAGTGCTGAGGAATGCATTTGGTGCGGGTAGCTGGGTGTGCAGCTGCAGTGCGAGCTGCAGGCTGAGASGGTGGAGGGGAGAGAACCCCAGGCAAGAGGCAGAGTCCACTTTGCGTAACAAAGGACAAGGGACTGCGTCCCAGACAGGTGACAGGACACTCAGAGACAYGGCAGGASCSGATGGTTCAGATGGGATACCTCAGACCATTGAGTGCACAGACTATGAGAGTGTAAAAGTCTTGGGATTCCTTTGGTCAGGGTCCCTCCTGTCGGCTCGAGTTGTTCTGCTGTAGTAGTGCTACCTCTGAATTCAAGGATTCAGAGGTCTCAGACTCTGCTCTGGGAAACCTGGTCTGACTGAGTTGATTCCTTGAGTTTTAGCTTTCATGTTTTTCAGATTCTGTGCTGCCTAGGAGTGTAGTTCTGAGCCTCATATTAAGTGCTAGTGAGCTCTCTTCACAGGGTAGGCACACAAAACAAATCCTTTCCCTGCTGAATACCAAGGACAAAGAGTACAAGTTTCAGGCCCAAAAGCATCAATAATGGTGGACTGAAACATGAAAACAAGGATGACATTTCACAACCCAAAGCTGTAATTGGACAATTAAACCCCARTATGCAAATGGACCAAAACTTATAAAGGTGTAAGACCTCATCACTGGTCATCCATTTCAAGTTCACCATGGATGTAGCCCTGGTCAAGCTCTTGTGCTGCCCAAGGTGTAYCCTTAAAGGCCTTTTAATAAGTATCTACTTTATTCTCTAGCTCTGTCCAATCTCTTTCCAGGTCAGCCTTCCCAAGTTCTCAGAATGAGTGTGGTAGGAAGCTCACTGGGACTGCTAAGTGGCTTTGGTCCCATCAGTGACAGTCTTGGTGATTGGAGTGTCACTGCCARAGTGGCTCTGGAATGGTCAGACAGGGAAGTTTTCTTAACACAGGTTTCTGGAACACTTTTTTTCCTGCCTTTTATTTATTTTTTTTTATTTCAAGGTTTCCTCTGCCACAGCTGAGGTTGCTTAATGTCTGTAGTATTTTCCTATGGAAGATTATCAGCAGGCCTTTCTATGGACCTTGCAAATTGTAGATGGGTTTTTATGGTAATGACACATTACACTTTACACTCTTTCTTTTTTTTTCAATTTTTTTCCAATATTTTTTCAGTTTTGTTCAGATCTATTTTCATTTTTCTCTCAGTCCTCACCACTAACTTTTTTGTCCAGTCCACTTATCACTACATCTCTGTTCTGTCATATCCTTACCCTGCTAGTCAATTCAACATTGGCTCCCTGTTGGATTAGAAAACCTCTCRTTCAGAGGTTTGCTGTTCTTTCCTGACAAGCTGGCAGTCAAAGCTTCCTCTTTGAGAGTAACCCTATGCATTATTTTAAATCCGATAGAGCCTTTCTGCCAGAGAGCCTTCATCAGCATAATGTGTCTCTTCTCTCTCATCTCAGTCATCCGCTTCCTCTGCATGTCCTRTTGCATTCACAGGCCTCAGCATGCTGTTCTGAAGTGTCTTGGCAGTGGACTTCATCTCCTGCAGGGATAGGAATCACTGTGTCCTAGCRTGCTGCATCCCTTGATGTGGGATTGCGTTTCAGTAATCAGGACACAGCTTGTGCAAGAAGACTGGTATTTCAGTTTTGTCTAGATGAGTAATGCTCAGAACAAAAGTAGAGTACAAACTCTAAACCTTCTTAGCAGTATGGAATGAAGTTATGTAATTGATTGCTCCTKGTAAGTTTCAAGTTTCCAAATATTTCCCTTCATTTCTTTAAAAGTCTTCTCCCTTTCCACAAGCTATTGTTGTACTCCCTGTCTTTTTCAACCAGAATCTGAGAAGGATTCATGATCCATTCTTTATAAAAGTACAAACCAAGCAAAACAGCAAACAAATACTTTGTTTATATCATGAAGATTCAAAATAACTCTCTTCTTTGTGGTGAATTATAACCTTTTTGGTACTATCTGTCAGTACACATGTATTCTCTAGTCTCTACTTAAAGAATCATCAAGGAAGTCATAGGTAATAATATTCTACATAATTTAGTCTAGTGCACCAGGAGAATAAAAATAAAAGGATATATTTTTGGTATGGAAAACTGWGTTCTGCATTCCCATGTTTCAGCATTGATCAATTTAGAGTATATTCACCCACAAAAGTTGTAACATACAGTTACTATTGCATGTTATACTCTACAGTCATTGTTGTATTACATTGGCTCTTACATTTTTKGTTTACACCGTGTCTGCTCAGTTTATTGTAACTTAATAAAATGACATTCTGCCATGCTTCCTTCCTCTGTATTTMTTCTCTGTCCTGATCTGCTGCATGATTTTTTATTGTTACTTTTCATTCTCTTCTGCTTCTTCCGCTTCTGTGCTTCTTCCTCCTAAGGAAGGAAGCTAAATTCCAAAATATCCAGAGTTTTATTGTACTTTAAGAACCAATCTTGGAACTTTTGTTTTAACTGCATTTAATAATCAAGGTGCAGTCTTCTGCCACKGGTCATTTCTTTGCTGAAATCGTCTTAAGGCCTAAGTAATTCACTGTGCTTTCTTGTGATGTTGTCAGCCRAGTCCATCATAAAGCCAGTTGCTTTTCCACAGCTAATTTAAATTACCATCCCTCACTTTTTTCTTTCAATTTGACTTGTACCTGTTCATGTTTGGCCACTGCAGTCTGTTCAAGTTGTGTAAGTGTCAACTCTAATCTAGCTGTTTATTAAAACCCTTTTTATGGCTGAATGATATGGAGTCTCATAAGGAAAATTATAATAAAACAGTGGCTACGAATTCATGCTTCAGAAATAAAAAAAATTAATTTTTTCTTATTGGAAGASCTTGGAATTTTCTCTGCTTGGTAAACATTCAGTAAGAGTGCCCAAAGAAGAAAMAGGAAACTCTGCAAGGTACCCACAGTTCGGTTGTTATCTGAGCTGAACCTTCAGAATATCAGCTGGCAACTGGTCAGCACTTGGGTTCCACAGGGTTTTATCTTAGGGCCTGTGCTCTTCAACATCTTCTTAAATAATTTGGATGCAGGACTCTAAGGGATACTAAGCAAGTTCACAGATGATACAAAATTGGGAGGAGCTGTTGACTCCCTTGAAGACCCTGCAGAGAGACCTTGAYAAATCACAGGACTGGGCAATCACCAACTGCATGAAGCTAAACAAGGGAAAGTGCCAGATTCTGCACCTGGGATGGGGCAACCCTGAATGTATGGACAGACTGGGGAATGAGAGGCTGGGAAGCAGTGCTGCAGAAAGGGACCCTGGGTCCTGGTTGGTAGGAAGTTGAACATGAGCCAGCAGTGCCCTGGCAGCCAGGAGAGCCAAGCCTGCCCTGGGGGGCATCAAACACAGCATTGACAGCTGGGCAAGGGAGGGGATTGTCCTGCTCTGCTCTGAGCTGGGGCGGCCTCACCTCAAGTCCTGGGGGCAGTTTGGGGCACCATAAGTCAAGAAAGACATTGAGACATTAGAAAGTGTCCAAAGGAGGGCAACAAAGGAGGGCAACAAAGGAGGGCAACAAAGAAGGCAAAAGCCTTGAGCTGAAGCTGTATGAGGAGTGGCTGAGGTATGTTGAGCCTGGAGGAGGCTGAGGGGAGACCTCATTGCAGCCTACAACTTCCTTTAGAGGGGAAGAAGAGTGGCAAACACTGATGTTTTCTCTATTTTGACCAAAGACAGGATGCAAGAGAATGTCCTGAAGTTGTGTCWGGGGAGATTTAGGATGAATATTAGTAAAAGGTTCTTCACCCAGAGGGAGCTGAGGAATTGGAACAGGCTCCCCAGTTTGGACAATGCTCTCAGCCACATGGTGTGACTCTTGGGGTGGACCTGTGCAGGGTCATGAGTTGGACTTGATGATCCTTCTGGGTCCCTTCCAACTAAGAATATTCTGTGATTATGTAATTCTGTAATATATAGGTCTGCTTAAGAGCTTATATTTTAAGCTAAAAACATCATGTACAATGTACCAAACAAGTAGATGACTGGAGTAGTCACAGCTAAACTTTTCTCATTAATTCACCAAGGGATCTATTCCATGTTATGTGAGCCAGCAGAAATGAAGCAGTTTGATTTGTGATATTGTCTGCAATATCATGCTTGACAGACTGTTATTCATGCCAYGTATAGAGCCCTCTCATCAACCTGGATGAAACAATAGTTTGCAAAAAAATTCTAATGGTTGCCTGTAAAATCTCTGCAATGCATTGGGGAAAGCAGCAGAATTTTGCTGTGGTTTTTTTCATTGTGTTTTTTTCTGTTGGCACATGGACTAAATGGGTCCAGAGATATTAGAGGCACAATTTGCATGTACCTTGGCAGTCCTTGCAGCTCAGGTTTACACTTTAATCTCCCACTGTATGCTAAAGGGTCTTTCTGGATGTTATTTTTCACCAGAAGACACTTAACTTCTTGACAATTTTARTATTAGTTCCTCCTCTGGACCCTGTAACTGATCTAAGATTACACTGCAGCATTTTAAACAAATGAAGCAATATGCTGGAGACCTGGGTATTTAAGATGCTTATACTTAGTTTCTGGATTTGCCACTGTGTTTGGTAAGGAAATCTTTACCATTATAAATTTCAGTTAATTCTTACCTTARGTTAAAATATCRTGCATGTRACTCTTATTGCAGTAGCACTGATAYCAATTGCATACATTATTGGCATTTTGTAAATGAGTGAGAAAGTGAAGAGAAAATTTTTTTAATCTATGCATTCTCACTGTTGGATTCTTACAACAGGAGATATTGCATTTAGATTCAGATGCTCTTCTGCCCAGACAAGTTGATTTCTTAGGTCCTTCCTGTCAGAGAGCCTTCATTAGCATAATATGTCATCTTAGTGGAATGTCTTAATTTTGAAGTTGATTTCCACTTGAAAGTGAAAATCTTGCCCCAGAAAAACAGACAGATCTTAATTCTTCTGAGTATAATCCTCTTTCTCCTTGTTGAAATCAAAGTCTGACCATATTTTCTTCATTATAATAAAAATTACTATATTTCCTTTAATACACAGAATCCTTTTGTTAAACTAGTATATCTGGCACTTGACTAGAGAGAAACAACTGTCACCCAGAATTTTATTGACTCACTGGCATGTCTAAGTGTAGGATGCCTTACACCAGATTTTGTGTTCTGTCACTTAAACAGCTGGGTGAAATAAACATATATATCTTGCACCTTGTTTGAGAACAGATGCAGCGGTCGCTAACCAGTTTAAAGATTGCAATTCACCCACTGATCACAAACCTCTTCATTCTAAGCACACTTAGTCATTTCTCTCTTCCTGYTTATATAGTATAAAAGTACAGTATTCCAAAAGAACTATCCACCTTCAAACAAACAAAAGATAAGACACTTTCAAATAGACAAATGCCAACCTCTGTTTTTAGCACTGAATCACTCCGAGTACTTGAGGTTTTTTTTTTTACTTGTTTTGAATATTTTTTTTTTAGTAAATGGAGAAGTATTTTTTTCATTTATCATGGAAGTTCTAATAATTTTACAYAACTTAAGTTTCTCTCTCTAGCTATGAAGACTATATTTTGACAATGATATATAATTTTGTTTGTAAAAACAACTAGCAACATAGATAATGTTTACAGATGATATCTAACTGCTGCTTTAAATTAATAATAAAAAATAAGAAACTAAGTACAAAAAATGGCAAAAAATGGCATCAGTTCTTCAATTTCCAATATAAATAGTCCAAGAAACAACACTTAGCCCAGCTTGACAAGGTATTAACAGCATGAAGTCTTAGCTTAGATTTTTCTCTTGTATAATCGATATACAGTGCAGCACAATTATACCAGCTTACCCAGCAGAAAATCTTCATTAATGTTTTTGAAAAGTGGTTTGGACAAATTACACCATTTGTAGCATGCATCCATTTCCTTCAATTTAATTTACTTACACTGGTTTCTCCCTTTTTCTTGACAGAATTAATAGTCACCAGAGTTCAGTARCTATGTGTTCTCAAATAGTTATCACTGTACTGTAGACAGTGCTGAGGTTCCTGTGAGTTTCTTGTTTGTTTGTTTTCTTCTTAATTTCTTTTTTTCAATTTTGTTTTCAATTCTTTAAATCCTTTCTCTTCTTCCATGTGCCTGCTCTCAGTCCAGCTCATTCCAAACAGAATGAGTTTTTGTGGATCTGTGTTKCATTACTACCCAGCTTCATTGAGATGGGATAGTATTCAAATSCCATTTTTTCCTCCCTGGGTGAACAATACAGTTGGTTAGTTTGGCATAGGGGCTTCTCTGCCCCATGTGATTTATATTCTTCTCAAAYAGGGCAGTGCTGAATACCAACAATGCTCAATTCCTCTTAATAGCTCTTCTAATGAAACAATTYTCTAAAAGAGCCTGGCATAACAGCCACATGATGCTGCTCTTCAGCTATGGGGTTGGAGTCACACAGCCCAAAGAGTCAGATTTAGGAGGGGAATCTCTGGCAGAAAGAGRACAAATCAAACTGACTGCACAGAGCTGTTTCACCAGGACTGCRAGCAAGGATGTGCTTGAGCTGATGATGCGGGAACCTGCCCAGTGTGAATTATTGAGGTTGGACATTTTCCAAAGACTGATTTCTGGAAAATCTGTGGTGTTGCTGCAATATTTGGCCATGAGCAGAATGTCTATACATGCTACACAGATACCCTAGCAACACTCAGGGAAAGCCAAAAGCTTAGTATTTCTGCCTTTTTATAAGATACATACTATGACTCTGGGCWAGGTTTTATTAATCCATCAGGCCATGAACCTTATTTGTTTATTTGTTTGTTGTTCTGTTTATTAAGTACTATMATGCCATTTATTCCTGGAAACAGTAGATATATGTGTTTGTAGAAGCAACCTCTGTGAATACATGCAGCCAGGAAACAATGTGAATTGATTAGGAACTACTTCTCATGTGTTTTTTAGAGTGGCCTTTGAACAACTTGTTCTCTTTCTGTTATCCTAGACTATTTTTCAGGACAAGGATACACACATCCAAATATGACTCAGAATGTTTTAATGTCACTAGGCATTTTATCTATTTTATCTGTCCAACAGAAAAAGCTCTAGTATGAGTTTGTAATATTAATTAAATGGTGTTCTCAATTTACTGTGGTTTGTTTTTTTTTTCTCTGATCTATTTAGTAGACTTTTTTGACTGCAGCAGCTACAGAATAGGTCATGTCTAAGTCAAATCCTCAACCAACCTGTCTTTTAAAGTAGAGACTTGACTTTAGTGATTGATTGGTAGCAGTCTTCTAACATAATGATAAAAATTTGAGCCCTCAAGAACTTTTCTGAGTAGTTTCAAATGATAAGAAGTGATGCATGCAGGAACACCAAAGCCAGGAGGCAATAGCTGGCCGATACATTTTTCTTCCTAATCAACTTTCTATGACAGGTACCATAAAAGTTTCATTGGTTGAAACTAGAAATGGACAGGGCCAGTCTGAATTATAGRGATTAAACCAAATATTTCATATTAACACTATTTCATATTAAACATTTCAGCTTTTATCCCCATATACCAACACTGGTATATGGGGATAAAAGCTGAAATTTGCTGTGAGAGAGGGAGAAATTAGGGAGCCATAGAGACTGTAGTTTTAGTAAAACCTAAGAATAAAAAGAAAATATCTGTCCTTACATATGAAAGAAGGGGAAAAAGAAGACCTAGAAAAAGACCTAGAAAAAGAGAAGTATGAAGGCAAAGGATTAAGTCACAGTAAAAAGGAGAAAAGAATGACATACACTGATAAGGGAAAGGAAAATAAAAAAGGAACAGAAGAGCTTATTGATATCAATGTTATTCTGAATCCACTCATACTCCCATCACCTTTTCGACTTTTTTAGTTTTTCTAAGTTTGGAAAATTAGAAGGTTATCTCAGCATATAGAGGTTTCTTGTTTTGATTTGGGATTTTTCTTGTTTGGGGGGGGTTATTCTCAGGTTTTCAGGTGTTTTGTTTTGTTCACAGTTATGTACAATGACATTTAAATTAGGTGCCACTGCCAAGAAAAGCTATCCTCAATACATTTATATCTCTGTATAACTATTGTGATTGTTTGCAAAGAGATAAATTTTTTCTTTTCAGGATTTTATATCTACATGTGTGAGATATATATTAATAAATATATTAAAATAATAATTGTGATATTTATGTATGAAAATATTTAAATATAAACTCTAAAAGGAATAAAATAGGTATTCAAAGTAATTTAAAATAATTACTGTTGTATCTTGACTAGATCTGGGAAGTTATTCAATGCATTGTAATGAAAATCAATGGATTTTTTTTTCCAATATTTGTATATATTAGAGATCTTTTAGGTTTTGGCAGGGAAATTCACCTAGTGCTATATTCTGATTTCTAAATATTATTCTTGGACTGACTGGTTCAGTAAAGCACAGAAGGGAAAAGCAATACTGGGCATAGGTGGCACTGTTATCCCTATGCCTGGGACACTTCTGATGTGACTTGAAAAATCTCAGCTMCTCAATAACAGTGCTAGCCATACTAATGCTTCCCATTTATGTAGCATTCACATGTCTCAAAGCACCAAATAAATGTTCAAAGGATGTGCCAACCTTTTGCAGATGGAAAACCTGCTGTACAAAGGTTATGTTTTACAAAGCATTTTGATGATACACACAGGAACAGAAAGGATTTCTCGTCACTTGTGTTAGACAGGTGTGCACCATTTTATTTTGTTGCCAGCATTTTTTGACTCTTCATTTTTGGCCTAATATCACTTCCAATTTCTACTTTGTTTCTCAACATTCATCTTATTAAAGGAGTTGAGCTCACTTAGGATAAACACATATTCATTCTTTGCCATTCCTGTTCAGGAAGCTATCCTTTTTTTCTCTTTTTTATTCCAGATTTTAAGGGGGTTTTTTTGTAGTGATTTTATGGTCTTAGTAAAAAGTCAGATGTAATCAGAAAACTAAATGTAAATTATAAGACTTTTCAAAATTTTACTTGCCAAGAGCTAACGACCAGCTGGGTATTTACTGATGAACATGGGAAAAAAAAAAAAGAAGATAATACACAAAAACATAATTTCTTCAATAATAGAATTTGAAGTGGTCATTGGTATTTCAAGCGTATAGTTAATGGCTTGCTTTTCTTCTAATGTTTTATTAATACATCATTAGAAAATTTTTACCTTATGTGATCAAGAACTTATTTTCCAGCAATTTTTTAACAGATAGAAAGGTGATAGGRTAACTCTTATGTAATGAGATCTTGGCTTTGATTTTTTACCTTTTCCTCAGAACTCAAATATACTCTCAGTTAGGATAGATTTTGCTCCAGGTAAGAGTCCATTGGCATTCACATGTACTTTTCTAGCTAAAATTCTAGGGTTTTCAGAGAGGGGATATTATTCTTTAATTTTACATTTTATAAATTTCTTATTGCCTTAAATAGATTTARTACTTGGGTCACCTTTTTTCTTTTTTTTTWYTTATTTGCCAGGAARAGTTGGACTTCTGACACCATAAGCATCAACAAGACCAAAATTTCAATGTTCTCCAGATGTGAAYGGAGTTTATGCATCAATATTTCACAAGTGTATGCACRTACAAAAACAGACCTGCACTAAAACACTGAATAGTTTAAGATCATTTCAATTAAGGTTAGTTCAGAGCTCATTGTTACGCGTGATTTCAGTAAGTGATAATTTAACACACTAAATTACCACTCTGTTCCCTATAGAAAGTGACACTTATGACCACATAATAAAATACTTTATAGCCTGTTGTTCRGATTCATAATTCCACTTTGCAGTAGGAGGAGGAAGCCACAAGTCATTCCAGTGTAGCTGCCATTAGGGGATGTATTGCCTTCCCAGCCCATGCGCTGAGATTAAAAAYGCTGACAGCCTCTCATCCGCAGATGGCAGAGCCCTCTAAAGCTGTTGAACTGGCACTCAGTCAGTTGGCTTTTGATCTGGCTGTTCAGATATAAGAGCCTGTTTAAGCAGAAAAGAAAATAGGCTGTTCATGTTCAGTTAGTATAAAACTCTCTTCCGATGGGCCTTTGTGTCTTTATCTGTTCCTTCAGCTGCTTTTAATTAATGCTTTGAAGACACTGTGTATTTTGGGTTTAAGGGCAGGAATAACTCTTTCTAACTCAGCTCCATGTGAAACATCTTGATGCTGTGCAGCAGCCCTGTTCTTCCCTCGTGGACTACCCACACAATAACTTATGACTAAATTTCTKGAAATAGCTACAGATTTTCTCATCTAACAAGGAGTACAATCCAAATCTATTTATGGTTGTTTGGAGAATCACAGTTATGGGTAGACTGAATGTATGGATAAATAAAAGGCTGTTTCACTGCTTGGTACAAAGCAGCTATTAAATTCAAGGGGTTATGGGAAAGCCCAGCAGCCTGTAATTTGCAGGGAACTGTTGTGATCTTTTAGGATGAATCACTAGGTCGTATATATTGGCAATACTATTTTTTAATTGACTGCCTGGTAGATGCAGTGCAAAGCAGAGGTGAGCACAGAGCTCTTCCACCATGGGGAAGACAAATTCTCTGCTCTGATAATAGCTGTGATATTATCTGTTTTACTAAGGTAGAGAAAACAAAGAAAAGGGAGTGCRATTGCATTAAAAACATTGAAGGGGAGAACCTAGAGAAAGCCAGGGACTCTCCTGGGCCAGGAGCAGTGGGACCCTCCAGAGCAAAGTTTCCCAGATGAGGATGGTCCCACTGTCCCAGCCAGCAGCTGGGCAGACAGGAGGCACCAGGCAGTGCCAGCCCCAGGTGTGTCACAGCTCCCGGGCATTGGCCCTGCTGCAGTGCCACTGGGGTAGGGGCTCCTGGCCCCTGGGGCTGACATGAGGAAGAGGGACATTAGGAGAACGATCTTTAAGAGGTGCACCAGAGAGTAATCAGGGCAGTAAATKGAACAGGCATGCAAGGGAGAGATTTGAACTTTTATACTTTGGAAAAATCCTGTCCTAAGTAATTTAACATGAAAAAAAGGTTTGCACTAAAAATGTTGAAAAGACTAGCAAAAAAACTAAGATAAAATAGCTTAGGGGAAACTGTTAAAGGTTGAAAGCTATAGTCCTTCACATTTCATCTTCCAAATTAGCACTTAGTGAACAAATAGTGGAAAAAGTATTGTTGAGTAGTGCACCGTCATGCCCTTGAATGAAGCACTTGTCTATGAGTGCAGTGTGCAGCTCAGGGAGAGTGAACTGAGGGAATAAAAGTGTAAAGACTGATAAAATAATTTGCTTGTTTCTTTGTTTTTTAAGGAAGATTGTTATAGKGTTATCTCATTGTAGGAAAGTGCAYTAATCCGTGGYTTAATAAAAAAACAAACTATATAAGCAAGATGTTAAAATKACTGTTATCCAAACACTTAAAGTCATCTCTGTGCTCTTTAAAAATTTGTAAAGGATTTATAGAGATCAATTAGAAGAACTTAGAATATGAATAGATATGAAAACTGACAGTAATACAAATGTTTTTACCTATTTAAAATATAGATTTTCTGGAAGATATTTACSTTTCATGTGCAATCTTAAGCTGCTTGTCAAACATGAAGGCAGCAGACCTTTTATAGTACTCCAATTACAAAGCAGTGTTGCTGTTGTACAGCAGCTGACAACTCTGTTGCACTCCATTGTGCTGCAGTGGAGGTGCACTCATCCACGCACAGAGACTGGCAGCTAGCTGACTTGTGCTGGGGTGTGGACAAAGGGAGGGTGCAAGGAGAGAAAAGTTACGTTATCTGGTGGACTCTGTAAGAATTAATTTTCCATTTGTGAAAGTCAGAGACATGGACAGGGCACACGGAGCCTTCCTAGCACTGCAAATGTGGAAGCTTCCTTCTTTCTTTCACAACAAAAGCTTAAAGGGGGTGAATGCAGCTGACTAATGGATAACTATGGGCCTAGTGTAGGATCAGGGTGCTGAGATATGCAGAGATTTACAAACACCACCTGAATTAYCAATTTGCATATAGTCCTTTGTAATGGAAGTAATGAAGAGAAGACCAAATTATTAAGTATACTTCAATACAGGATCAGAGTAGAGCAGTCTGTCTAACATTGCTTATAGGCATTTAGAATCATAATGCATTTTACTGTTCTTTGTAGCTTTTTGTCTATTTCTAGGGGCCTGACTTTTTTTAAGAGATACTTGGAAACATTTCATAGCAACTTCATTGTATGCAGCAGAGAACTATTGTTTTGATATTATTTTAACCCTGTATCCAAATTCTACTGCTTGTTAGGGTTCAGTTCTAACTACTAAAAGGAATGAAGTGTACAAAACGCAGCTTGTGATTTCTTTAACTTCTTTTCCTACCTGGAGAGAATTATTCAAGGGTCTCCTTTSTCCCTCCACGAAAGCCAAACATCATCCTTTCAGCCTGCACTGTGTGATTGTGATGTAAAGAGTCTGAATTTGTTTATCACCTTCCTCTAAAGAAGAAGATATTTCTCCATGTTCTGCTTCAAACATCGAACAGATTTTGAGTATGCTTGAGTATATTTGAGAAAACACCACTTCTCTTTAATCTTTGGCCTTATTTTTGTAGACATGAATAACTTAGAGATTGTGCTGTCAMTCTCTTTCATGCTAAGCAAGTATATTGGTATTTACTTTCCATTTAAAATTCTATTACCTTTGAGTACACTGACTGTTGTTGCTGAGCTCACAGAAACATTTTGAAAGCTCTGCATCAACTTTTTTTCCTGGCTGCATATCTTTGGACTCTATTAACCAATTATACTGCTGTGAAACCTAGATAGAAAATCAGTTACTGGCTTCTCCAGGCCCMCTTCTGCAAATTTATATTATAAAACATTGATAAAATCCTAACTTCTTATCCTCTCTGTCCATAGACTTTTTTCTTTTCTTTTTTTCCCTTTTTAATTTTAGTGCATCCAGACTTATTAAAAAAAAATTAAAAAATCCTCCCCTGGAGTGATTCCTAAGGAATGGAATTTTGTTATTAGTTTCAAATTGTCCCTTACAAATGTCACATTGTAGTCTCCTGTCAGACTTTTCCCATGCTGAAGTACCTCTCTTCTGAAATAACATCCATGATAAAGTTGTCAAGTAAAAGTTTTCCAAAATGAATACTGTGATAATTGCTTACAGCAAACTTAATCATGTTTACTGCAGTAAAGTTGACCAAATTCATGCACTACACACATTATCCTAAACTTCTGTTCTCATTCCAAACACCAGATCATTTCCAGAATATTGTTTCGCTGAGAGACAAGGAGTGGAAAAAAAATTAAAAAAAAAGTGCTCCAAAGAAATATTTGTTTCTTCAAAGTAAAATTGTCTTTCCAGAGTTACAGTAGGCTGTTGTGCAAGCTGAGTTTATTTGATCCAGAAGCAGTGGCCCAGTAAAGTTAGTATTGTAGCCCTCCACACGAATTTGAAAGAACATCAAAACCTATTTTTATAGGAAATAACGTTTTTTCTTATGGTTTAACTATCCATAAATACCACCTAAAAAGTTGTGACAATTTTTTTTTGAGAGAAGGGACTGCAATAGAAAAATAAAGTTGGCAATTTTCAGATATTTTTTTCTTTCTAATGTATTATTTTTCTCCCACTATTCCATAAGTGTTTCTTAGAGTAATAAACACAGCCAGAGGGATATAAAAGCAGTTATAGTGAAATCCCAAACCATTTCTAAAATACACTTCTGTTCAGTATGTTGCTTAAGTAGAATACACACTGGTGTAGTATAAAAGGTTTATTAGCTTYTTTTATGAGTTACATAATTCACTCATTGCTTCACCAGTTCAAAGGGAAAAAAACAAGCAAAAACCACTGCCCAAAGCTCACAAGGACAAATGTGTTACCCTATTCTACCAGATTTTGTATTTTCCAATAAATACTAAAATGCACACTTAGAAAAAAAATAACATTGATAAATAACTGTAATTGGTTCAGTTATTCAAGAGTACAGCTGTTCAGGAATAACTGCTTTTTCAATAATACATAAGTTTTTTCTCAAGTGTGGTCATGCTTGTTAATGATAATCATGGCTCAAAACATCAACATCTGCAAAATMATTGCAAATTCTTCCACAACTGTTTTGCATCAATCATTTCTCCTTAAGAAAATGTTCAAGTTTACTTGCAGAAAAAAATTTCTTGGAAGTAAGTCAATTTTCCATCTCTATTTAAAATGTAGAGGATGCCTTACATGTTACACTGAGAGTTTTCAGAATATTATGTTCTGTTAAATGTTGAATTGTAATTTTCAGTACAGCCTAAAACAATTTAACAATACTACATTAGCTTTCCTAATGCAGATTTCTGAGTGAAATAGAAGGATACTGACATTCAGCAGTAATCCACTGACAACAMGGGAAAGAAAATACAGATATACACCTCTGCTATACCTCCATTTCCTGTTTTAAGAGTTCAGCCTTCTTAGGTGATGGTTGAAAATGGAAAACAGAGTATTTATATTCTCTGTTATAGTATCTTCAATGTCAGCTGATTTTTCACATTTAGCAATAATTACCTGAAATACAAAAAACTTGCTGCCCACAGATTTGATAAATATAATTAATTTTCAGCAGTGATAATTCAGCAATAAATACTTGCCTGCCTCCAATGAACGTATGCTGGGAAAGATTTCAGCTTCTGTAAGTAAGTGTGATTGGCACCTCTCCAGATTTTTCCCAGGACCACTTCCACATAGGGGAAGAGAACCAATTATATTTGTTTAGAGTTGGGGGAGAAAGAATACAGATTGCCTGGAAGTTGTGCAAAATTAGCTTTGTKCATTTCAAGGAACCCTTTCTTTCAGTGTCACAGGGGATCTTTACACATGAATGCAACTCATCCTAAAAGTCTATATATAAGCCATGAAGTGCTTCATAAAGCGTTAGTCAAATATGTGAAAGTAATTAAGTAAAAGTCTAATCAAACAAGTTGATCTTAAGCAAATATTCCAAGTGGCCTCGGGTCTGAGTTCCCAAGAAGTCCGTGTTTGGGAGATGGCAAGGGGAATTAATAAGCATGGTGAGTGAACACTTTCCATTCTAAAAAATAGCTGGACTTTGGAGCAGAAGGATCAAGGATTAGATGCAGAAGCACCCCAAAGATCACTCAATTAGACTTGAACTGACAAAAAACCCCCCCAAAAAACAAAAAACCAGAAACCAACCTAACAAAAAAACCAAACCAAACCAAACCAAACCAAAGAGAAACAAAACCAAAACCAAAAAGAAAAACCCAATCAACCAACCAAAACAAAACAAAAAAARKMAAMMAAAAAATAAGACTGAAAGTAACACTACATCTTTTTGGAGGTATACAGAGCATGCAGAACAATTCAGTAAAAGCCTTGCCTGCACAAGGCAGCTGGTAAATGTAACAACAAATATAACAAAGGATATTAAAAAAAACCTCTTTGTAAAGAAACTGAGCATATGATCCACTGTTTCATAGAAGAAATAGCAAATGTAGTCCCTGTTTGGAAGGTTTATTAGCCTTGGCATATTACACATGGCGTGGCAGTGAGTGTCTTGTGTTCTTTTGAAAGCAATTTTGAACAACAGAAACTAAACTAATCAACACCTTTTTCCTCACAGCTTTATTTGTTAGCTTCTGCATGTCACAAATCCTAAATGGATGTCAGTGCAATATTAGTCTAGAGAGCAGAATGTGAAATTTTTATTTATTAATATKCTCTTTACTAGTTCAAATATTAAAAAGAAAATAAAATCCCTAAACCTGTCCTCTTAAAGGATAAAGAAGTACATCTTATTTGTGTTCATGTAAGCTCTGGGGCAACTGGAAAGCTCTGAAATCTACTGAGAAAGAGTGGCACCTTTTTACTGAATGGAGGATACACTGAGTAGAACTTCAATCATTATTGTATTAATTGATGCCRGTAACAATTTCTATTTCCAGTATGCCAGACTGTCCATCTGAAATACAGATATCATCTGAAATAGAGATAACATCACAAGCTCTCCAATATAAACAAAATTGCAGGRGCCTGGTAGCCATTTTCAAACTGTGCTATGAGAAAATGAGAGACAGGAAAGAAGTTAAGTTTATTCTCAGCAGGTGACAAAACCATGCTTGTATTTGCTTTGCCCAGCAGCTCTGGGAATTCTGTGTTTCACGGGAAAATTTGTGTGCTTCCAGAATATTGTGTATTTGAGATCCCAAATTCTCATAATTTCTTTGCATCTCTGACACTGCTGAGAAACCTAATGATGCTGAAAATTCAAAAAAAGCTCAGAAAGAGAGGGATAGAGGATATTCATATTTGAAAGGAAGGATATAATATTTGAAATAATGCAAAGAAAACATTTTATTCTTGTCTTTTTGATCTTTAAATAGTTGTCTCTCATCTGTATTGCTGTTTTTCATCTGGAAAATAGCAATGTAAACTCAAGAAAAGATTTTGAAACAGCACTCAGGCATTATAAATTTCTACATTCTATCATCCATCCTGGATATTCTAGTACAAAACAAATTAAAATTTGAAGGAAATCTCAAATCTTTAGATATAAGATTTGCTCTTTTGCCTCAAAGGTGACTTGATTCATTTCTCACACTTGAAAAATTAATCATGATCTACTCCAACTATCAATGTATTTGAATTCAACATTATTATCCTGGAAAAGCAGGTGTCTAATTCAGATCGAGGATCAATACTTATCAAGAATGTAATTTAAACTTAATAGACTGATTTGCTTGCGTTCATTTTCAAGGTGAGGACAAAATTTGTAGCAACAGAAATCTTGTTAAAATACTCAGCGAATGTCAATGATGAACCTCTATTGGTCCAAAAAACCTGGTTTGGCAATTGTATTCATCCAGTTAGTATATTACCTCTATCTGTTCAAAATAAGTAAAATCTTGAATATTTATTAGCAGTAGCCTATGTTCAGCTAAAGTATTACAGGTAAATTCATACAGAAACATGACTATTTAAGTTCAAGAAGTCTTCAATCTGTTTACAGAGAGAACTGCAATAAAAATGCCAACAAAAGAAATCAAATATTTTCAATATGATTATTTAATTTCCAGTATCAACGTTTCCTTAGTGTTCTCTTTAGTTCAGAGTTCTTTGCTATAAATTGAGTCTTTCTAGACACTGTATTAGATATTAGAAACTTGAAGTGCAACCTGCAATTCTATCTATATACAGCTCACAAACAGATGAAATTAAACTCTCATGTTAGTGTTGTATATCACTTGAGGACTCCACAGGAACAAATATCTCTGGCCCAACAGAATGGGCTTCCACAGAATATCTCTTCCCAACAGAAGCTGACATTTCTAGGTCAGCACAGCAACCCACCTGCCACAACAGTGGCACCTGAGGTTGGACCTTCCCCTCCCACTTGCAGGCAGTGCATGGTATTTACCTGTGTTTCTCAGCTGCAAGATTTCTTAGAATTTTTTTTTTTTTGCATGTGGCTTGTAAGAACATTGATACCTTGAGAGGCTGAACGTGGAACAGAGACTGGACACAGCTAAGAGAATAAAGTAGGTATATATTGAATGGCATTAAAAGGGCAGTACAAGAGCCTGGTCAGGGCTACACCCAAGATGGACCCAAAATGGTCACAAAAATGGACAACTGGTCACGAGGTCTCACACTTTTATATGTTTTGCATATTGGGTTTTAATTGTTCAATTACAGCTTCAAGTTATGAAGTCCCATCCTTCTTGTTTCCTCTCTTCAGTCCACCAGTGTTTATGCTTTTGGGCCTGAAAATCTGGAACAGTTGTCCTTGGCCACAATCTGGAAAAGGGTTTGTTTTGTCTACCTACTCTGTGAAGAGAGCTTACTAACACTTAATATGAGGTTCAGAGATACACCCCTAGGCACCACAGAATCTGAAAAACATGAAAGCTGAAACTTAAGGCATCAAYTCCAATCTGCCCATTTTCCTATTTTAGAACTATTCAAACTGTTTCTAGATGCAAAAAGATACTAATGTCTTTTAACATACATTCTAATGACAGCCTCTCTACTAATTAAGTTTTGCAGTGTATTTCAGACACAGTATAAAAATATGATATTCAAAACAGAAGTTCATTATCATCAGTAATGTTTTAGTAAACCAAAACACACTTAGAAATAATGATCCTGCATCTACTAAAACAATATTCTTGATATTCTGAAAATGCATCATTATTTACTAATCTGTCAGAGAAACTATAAGGATTAAAAAAAAAGTAAAAGAGGAATTACTGAAGTCACAAAATTATGTAACAGGATGTTACAACTCCTTTGTAGACCAAATTTTTATCAATTTAACAAATTATTCTTGGGCAACCTTTGCATTACTCATCAAAGTTGAAAATTTCCTGGATAAATTTTCAGATATATATAAGTAACTATTATATTAATGAAATAAGAAACATACAAACACATTTGTAGGTTGTAAAATTCTAACTATTTTAGTCCCACATTACATAGTCTGCACAAGACTTTTGAGTTAACACAGGGAAATAATGGAGTTCATCTCATTTAGCAATAGATTACCACTGTTGGGGAAAAAATGAAAAAAAAAAAGATATCTGCCATAGGAGAGCATAAGCAGATTCAGTTTCACTGGATAGGAAATAAATGAGAATTGTAGAAATGGTGGAAGGAAGGTAAATTGAGGAGATAGTGTGAGGTGATGAACCATGGAAAAGATTGATTATATAACATCAATATAGAAAATGAAAAAATGCTAAAATTGCCCTGAAATTTTTTTCTTTGTTGTTATTCRGTGCAAGTTCATAATAGGAAAACCACTTCTCCATTGTAGTTTTTTGTATGTAGTCCTCCACCAACTGCCAAGGAAGTCACATTGAAAACCAGACTACCTTAAAGAATGCTTGGTGACCTATGGAGGAAAGTCATGTTTCACAAAGAATGATAACTGAAGCAATTTCAATAACACTTTCAGAAATGTSTATGGGTGACTATGGTTACTCCAAGGAGACAATGGTATTTCAGTATGCATTAAAATTCTGAGGGAATTATATGTCAGTCTTACTTACTTTCGATAGAAAAAGGTTTTACCTATTACATCCACAGAACTTTTAGTTCAGGTCCTGCATTAGAGGCCATCTTGCGAAAATAAGTGAAGTTTTCAGAAGTCATTTCAGACATGGTACTGGTAATAGATCATGAAGCCTTTTTTCTTTTTTTTTTACATCTTCTTTCTATTAATTATATTGGTTTGATTCAGTTTGGAGTGAAAATACTGACAAGATGCAACCTTTTTAGAAACAAGAACCAAAACAGCTGTTTTATTTTTCAGGTTTCAGTAATGTCATGAAACTAAATATCTGCATTATCTTACAATTCCTAAGGGGCTTAATGATATTTKGGGGGGATACAATGACAACAGGACCCTGACATTGTTGTGAAGAGCACTGTTTTGCAGGGATTTAGGAAAAGAGGGAGGTACAAGGAGAGGAARAGAGGCAATTAGCATTTTTAAGTACCCCGTTGGGAACACAGCTTTTTCTTAGGATTCATTCWCTAGGATGTTGAAATAAGGGTATCATTTTCTTTAAATTCTCTTCCTTGAAGAAGTGAAGGGGTCTGGAAACTGCAAGAGATTTGTCTGGTGGCTGGKTTTTTTTYCYTTTTTTCACCAATCAGATAGTGAGGCTGAAGCAGTTGCTGTGGAGAAATAGAAAAAGCTGAACTCTAATTAAAGCATCCAAATTGGAGGGTTGGGATTCAAGCAACAAATAAGTTTTTTGAGAGTTATTCTGTCGCATAGCAGCTACTGAAAAATTACTTTACACTTCTGTTGCCATGCCTCATGCCTAAGCCACTTATTCCTAGAAGCCAACTGTAGTCTATATTATGTAGTTATTGTGRAAGAATAATAACAATTATGTAAGTTATCTTGGACCCACTGAGGATGCAGCAGTTGTGTAAAAGTGATAGGGGAGGTAGGAGAATTCTGGCTTTTTCAGCAGCTGTACTGCAGCATTGCAGTGTAAAGGTGAGAAGCAGTTTCTCATACATACTACAGACACTTGGTAGAATAACAGCTACCATAGAATTAATTTATTTTTATAATGCAATGTAAAAAAATCTGTCATTAACATCAAAGTGGTGAGATTATTACAGTCAAACATGACAACCTCCCTTTTACTTAAAAATTGATGTATTTTTGTGCTATCAGTTTGGCAGCCATTAACAATTGTTTACTTCTTTATTTTTATTTTAATAGTAATCAGGTATATTGAAGAGGTGTAAAAATTCACTGCATTCTTTTCTTTAGTACTGTGCTGCAACAAACTATCCTTGCTAATCTCACTACAAAAAAAAAATTAAAATAAAAAAGAAATTTTTATTCCAGTGGAGCAAATTATAAATTAAAATAACATATTAGAATCCTTACTTACCTGTTGACATAGGTAAAATCAGTTGAAAACTCTCATAAATGGACCCTAAGATAGTACTAAGACAGTAATGAATTCCAGTCCCAGTCTTAAGTGTCCTTATAGAGATTGAAAGGAAGGTAGCATACATGTGAATGCTGTAAAGTCATATGTGAAAAAAAAGATTAGTATTTAATAATTCAAGTAGCCCAAATGGAATGGGCTGATTAAAGACTGACTGTGGTGTGCCTAATGTGGATCAAACCCACAAAAAATGTTACCTGGTTACAGGTAAGATAAAATGTTTTCTATTTGACCTTGGCATTAAAAAATACTGTGACTCTCTTGAATTTTAGCCTCATGCAGTGGAAAGTTATAATGTCATTTCCTCTCTGCTGCCCCACAGTAATAAAATCATTTCTCTTTAGGGTAAGCAGCTGATTTAGGGAAACTCATGTGAAAAGAGCTGTGTTGCAAATCAGATTTGTCAGCTAGTAGCAGACAAGTAACTATTATTAGCTGTTACAGCAGGCAAGATATAAAYGTCATTTTTTTTTTCTGAAAGGTGAAGTTAAACTTTTCAGTTTCACTAGAGAAGATTTCTGTCACAGTTTTAAACAGTGCTATATGTGGAAGCTACCCCTCTACCATCTGTCATAGCAAGTGATATTTTGGGGCCACATTGTAACCCAGATGATGACTAGCTCACAACCTTGACCAAAATACTTTCTGTGAATGAATTACGTATGCACTTAGGGTCTAAATTCAGCTTACTGACTTGTAGGTCAGCACCTCTGGAAGAGCTCTAAGGGGTTTAGGAAAGACAGGAATGTACTTAATAATGTAGAACATTTTGCATGGGGATTAATGGAACCTAAACCTGAACAAGCTGATTGTTACCTACCATTCCTTCTGCCTAAAAAAATCAAATGGGGACAATATTCCCTCCAGTATTTTTAACCCACCTTGCAGGAAGAGGTGGTGTAATTTTTCTGAACTAGTGTAAATTGTTAAACTTATTCATCCTTCCAGTATGGAAAATCCCAACKTTTGACACTAATTTAATCTTCAAAAACCATTTTTGATTGTTTTGACAGACGAGACTTTACAAATATGAGCACTGAAGATTATTGGTCTGAATCTTCCATTATTTGTATGATTTTGCCAAAATACATTACTGCTAAAAATGTAATATAAAGCTTTGAAATCCTGAGTTACAGTGGAAAGGTGGAGGAGACAAAGCAGTTTTTCCTGCAGACTGRGGGAACAGCTTACTGCAATTTGAAAAGCATCACATAGAATTCGAGAAAGGTCTTAAAGCAGGTCAGGCCATATCTGAGGCAAAGTGGGGAATGCTGGCAACACAGACTAGAGAGACAGATGATTTCTTTTTGCCTGTGCTATGTGCTGCTGATGTGCAATARCTGCAGAGAGATTGCTTTGTGAGACACATTTCTGTGGCGTCTATTTCACCCTTAAATAAACAGCACTAAATTTTCTGAAAGCTGGTTGATCACAGATAAACTCCTCATTGCTCATGTGAGAGCCATAGGGCAACTGCCAACCCTGTAYTAGGAATCCTCAGACCTGGTGGGACGATAAGGAGACCATGACTGTAAATTCAAGCGTGGAGGCTGAGGACTGCACCTCCTGAACAAAACCCAGATTTGCACTTCTGAGACCTTAGCAGAATACCTTAAGGGACCTTGAGAGGGTCAAAGCCCGAGTAAATGACAATCACAGGAGCTATGAAGGTGTCTAAAATCATTAAAAGTCTATTCCATTTTATATTAACCATTAAATCTCAGAACAAGAATTCCAGATTTCAAAACAGGTGTGCATCATAGTCCTTTTGCATCTTACAAATTATACTGATTTAGGAACACACGGTAAGAAAAATATATTAAATATGAAGTTATATTTTTCAGTGYTTACATATCAAAGTATATTTTCACCTACCTTAAGCTTATTTCACGGTTATTTCAACAGCACAGCTGAAAAATAACTGAATCTTGAAGCTGTAATCTCACTCTAAAAAAATATAATAYTTCACCTGTGCAAAAGTGAGGGAAGAAATTTAGAAAAAAAACCCTATCCACAATTTTAAGACCAGCTGTTGCCAAGCAACTCTGCCGAGGATGATGGGCTTACTTTGACTCAGAGGCCAAAGAGATCTGGTTGGTTATGGGCACAAAGGGTGCCTCTCCATCCCCCACAGTGCCATTAGATAAAGGTCTGGACTCCAAAAGGAGGTCCACCGGAGGCTTTTTATTTTATTTTATTTTATTTTTCATAAGTTGTTCTTTGTTGTGATCCATTCTTTGTAAGACTTGTTTTTCCATGCCATTCTGGTGGCTACACAGCATGTCTACAGTCTAATTAAAGTTACATTCCTTCCATATGAGTTTTCTGGCTTCCACTATGGTTTTATACTATAGTTGTTCTGGAGCGTGTAACCAATCTCTTCCCAAAAGTGCAGCTGAGCCAAGATGATTAAACATTTTAGGCTGCAGCCAAACAAGTTCAAATTCAGGCAGTTCTATTCCTAAAATAGGCCCAARCCCATGCCCCCAGAATCATCACATTACAGCAGCTGTCCTCCCACTATTCAACATCTCAGTGTCATCTTCAGAATCCTGAAGAGTGTTCCTCTGCAAGTGCAGCTCATTAAATCTCACCACTGGTTAGAAATCACACCAAGGTCTGTGTGCTGTCCTTGCTTTGCCAGGGAGAGAACCAGTAGGTTCTCTGCCCAGGAATTCTCCTTCTCCATGGAAGTTTGTCAATGTCCTTTGGGGATTTCTCTGGGAAAGACATGGGCAAAAGTGACAATTTATGGCCTATTTATAATTTTAACAATATGCTCAAATTTAACCATCATTTTCTTTTATGTAGGTGGGAGTGAGSGGGAGGATTTTGACAAGTCTTGAGATTATTCAACCTCTTTTTCCAAGCTACTGAAGAAATGGATTAGTAAAATTTAGATTAAGCTTTTGTCTATGGAAAAAAAATCCTGCAAACAGAAAAAAAGCCCAAACATTAAAACATATGATTAACGTTTTTTCTTCTCAGCCAATTTAAAACAAAATTTTGATTCAAGACCATAACACATATATGAATTTTTACTTTAAATACACTGAAGCTCAAGTTTTAGCTTGAGTCTTTCCAAAGTTTGCCCACATATTTCAAACCATTCTGTTTGAAAATCCTGGAAAATCTGGGCCAAGCTTCTGCTCCCTTTAAGAAAGTGTTCAACACTCTCTCTCAGTAGAAAACATGGTGTCTAAAGAGTACTTTGTGTAACAGAGTTATGGTGAATCTAAGTGTCACGCCTAACAGAGGCGCTTCATTACTATTTTTTCCCAGATGTAAGGCATCATAGCCATTATTAGTGCTACTTACAGGTTTTTCCAATCTTTCCCACTCTATGATTAGTTGAGAACCAAGTAAACTGTGGTAAGYCAGGAGGACTGGAGGTGAACTGGCAGCTAAGGGTGTTCGTATAGACATAAAGATATCAACACAAATCCACATARAAATCTGCAATTATGTATAAAAATGTTATTTATTGATGGTAAATCTCAATGTAAAACAAGGGGGGGATATGGAGATGATATCACAAGTGTAATAGCTAATTTCACTTTTTCTCAGATTTGCTATTCAGCTCCGACTGAAATATTTCTGAGGCTTTTGGCTCAATGCAGATATTTAACAATATTTAGCAAACAGGTGTCAGAATTCCATTGAAACCARTTTTGGTACATTTTTATTGCAACAATGTAATCAAAACTACGCTGCCAGTTTATGACAGCCAAATTATCTGCAGTTTGAAGAAAAGCCAGATTTCACAATATAGCTGATAAGAACAAGATCAAAGAATAATCAGCTTTTCATGAGTCTTTTCCCCACTAAGCTGAAATATTAGACATTCTCAATGCCTGTTACAGCAGCAATTCAACTGCTCCTCAGATAGGTTGATGCTTGTGTTGCCATTAGCTGGGCCACACTTCTAATTGCACACTGACTATATTTGTAATAAAACATTTTCYCTCCACTGAGCTGCAGTTATCACTCACAAGGTAGTAAACAGAAATACTGCTCACAGTGGGAATTGAAGATATTAAAACTTTTTGATTTTTTTTTCTTTTTTTGTCCCTCATCTCAACAGGTTTAGTCCCCTTTTCTGTGGACATCTTTTTCTTCTCTGTTTGAACTTGAGCTGTATTTACTCCTTTCCCTTTCTAAATCATTCAACTTGATTACCTGGTTTATTTCTAGTTCAGTCWCTTTTCCAGGTATTTCTGTAGCCCTTTCAAACTTATGTGCTCAGTTTTACCCACTGCTGCWTTTTAGTCCATCTCTCACTTCATTTAATTTCTTTCCATGTTGCTTCTTTTCCAGTTCCAAGTTTTGTTCAGTTATTTGTATTCTGATTCCAGTGGAACACAGTTAATTTCTTTTCTTGCTCAACCTAAACTCCTTGAGAGTAAACTAAAATTGGTGAGTTTTGAAATTGCAAAGGAATGCCTTATCCATTATTAATGAGCTAAAATAAGAAAAGGAAATGAATACTATAGGCTGAACTATTAGAAGGGAATAGTCCTAGTGGACTGAATGGATAGTAAAGGGGAAGAAATGCATAGACTGGGAATGGGAGATAAATTAAATTACAAAAAGTGAAATAAAAGGACCAAGTAAGAGAAAGGAAATTATTTAGGGGAACAAAGAGAAATAAGCTAGTAAGCAAAAAACTGCAAGATAAAGGAGAACATGAAAAGGARGAATAAGCTAAGCTTCATGGGAAGCACTTGAAAAGCACCAAAGAGAAAATTACCCAGATTCAGGTGAAATAAAAGTCCAAATATAAACTAATACATGATTAATGGAAACATACTCACATGAAAACAATTATAGGATTAGATTCTATCTACAAGCTCATGATGCAAGTAGACAAAAAGAAACAGAACTGATTTATTTTTACAGTTTTGTTGATTTGAGTGCTGATAATCATAAAGCCTGGTTCTTTTTCAGTCACTGCAACGAGWTACTCAGGGGGCAGCACCCCATTGCCTGGTCATACTGGGTTCTGCAACAGTGGCCGTCAAGTGGGCTTACTTGAATATTTGGCAAGAAGACAATCCTCGTTTTCCCTACACCTTTGTTACCTCAAAAGGAGATTACTACAATGCTTTCTACACAGGGCACTCCTTCAAAGGACTTAYGATTTGTAGATGGAGTAGAACATTCCAACCCACTTTAGCAACATTTCATGCAGAGAGTAGTTTGTTCTGACCTTTTAAATGACTTTTTAAGTGGTTTGGTACTCATCTAGGCAAGAAACAGCCTGTCTCTTTTCATTGTCTCCTGCACAGCTGAAGTCACCTGAGGTACTAAAAGCCCCTTCTTGGTAATAAATGAACAGGAGGAGGCTGATGGCAAAGTGTTGTCAGTGTGAAGTCCTTGACTTTGAACCAAGGTTTATTATTTTTTTGCAGGGATCTCTCAAAAACTAGATCTGACCATATCCAGAAATATTAAACAYCCAGGAAAATAAAGGGAGACAGGAGAGATCAGTTAGGCAGTAAGGATGATCTGTTGGGACACTGCTAGTCAGAAGAGCAAAGAAAAGGGCAGAAGCAGAGGCATGGAAGATGAGGGAGAATTAGCTGATACTAGAACTTGAAAGGTATGTTCAATGGCAGGTCCTGTTCCATACTGAAAATAAAAGAATACCTTGAATGTAAACTGGAGGTGGAGAACCATTTTGCATCTGATGAATTTGACCTTGTCAGATTGTTTTTCAATTTWGYAGCAGTTTTATACAATGTTTTATAGGATCTGTATGTAAAYKAAAACAACATTATCCTGGAACACAGTAAGCATTTACCATATAAATAAAAAGAGACACATTATATATTGCTGTTTCTTCTAGGTTAGCTTTCTAAACTTTATATTTCCTTCTCAGGGACTAGAAGCCTTTTAAAAAATTGATTCTGAGACAATGGTTATTGCTCAGTTATTTATTTTTTCCCAGTGCCTGGAARGTGGAAGGACTGACTGAAGGTTTTTATTGTTCAGTCAGACCTTTGCATGTGAGAAGAGCAGGATTCTGCATGCATGATGATAACATGTCAAGCAGTGGCTGTCAAAGGAAGGAAGAAGTAAAGGCAGCCCAAGCTTAGGTGATCACCCCTATGACAGAGGAGCACACAGAAAGGGAACAGACATCTTGTTGATGTCCCTGTGGAATGAAGGCAGAGAAATGTTCTTGACAGTGGCAACCATGGGATTTCTCTCTCTGTCAGTGAAAGTAACGCACAACTGACAATCTCAACCTGGAGTACGGCATCAAGAATGGGAATAGCACTGCAGGGTAAATGAGCCATGGGAAGAAGTGCAGTCCAGGGATTGAAAAGGTAATTTTTAGAGTTTTAATTTAAAACAAAATATTATTAGTAAGTGCCCTTAAAAAGGAAAACAGGAGAAAAAGAAAAAGAAAAAGAAAAAGAAAAAGAAAAAGAAAAAGAAAAAGAAAAAGAAAAAGAAAAAGAAAAAGAAAAAGAAAAAGAAAAAGAAAAAGAAAAAGAAAAAGAAAAAGAAAAAGAAAAAGAAAAAGAAAAAGAAAAAGAAAAAGAAAAAGAAAAAGAAAAAGAAAAAGAAAAAGAAAAAGAAAAAGAAAAAGAAAAAGATGGAAAAAATGAAAAGGAGAAAGATGAAACATCCAGCTCAAATAATGTTTTTCTATATGGTAGATCAGAGTGCATGAGATGACATATGCCAATTTCCTTTTCAGGATGTTAGAATGAAATACAAGTATTTTCATTTTTCTGTTAATGATAAAACAGTGATTATTTAAATAACTTTTTCATGTTCTACAAACCTGCTGGAGAAGTCAATGTGAAATATCCTTTCTTGCTTTTTTTTATCCATTTCTTTACAATTGCTTAGTACCAGCATCAGCTSCAACATCAATACTTCTTATATCATACAATTAGTTGCTGTGACCATCATGTCACCAGCTGGGCTCAAACTATTTGCTTACTTGTACAAACAAAACACATTGTTTAGACAGAGAGGGATTATGTTAAAAGACATTAAGCATTTTATATTTATTGATTAAATATCAGGAAGTTTTCAGGTAAAGTATTACTTTGAAAATACTAACACCATAACACAAACTCCACTTCCCCTGCTAAGTCACTGTTTTAAGTAGAAACGGAATTGATTAAAAGAAAATAAATCTTAGAAATTCTTTGCTAGATGGAAATATCTCTGATCCTCAAGGATGAAGAGATCAAGATGCACATTTGGCTAAGGCAGAGTTGGCTTTTCACTCCCAGTTCATTGTCAAATACATCTCACTTCCTTGTTTATGTGTGATTTTAATGATTTTGAGAATATTGATTTCTCAGAAAAGTTGGAAAGAGGATAAATGGTASAGTTCCATGGACAGCACCACCATAGCTCAATATTTTGTCATCAGTATTACACAAAAATACTTTTTTGGTCTTTCTATGAAAGTGCATTCCTCAGAGAAAGGTAGTTTAAAAATATATTAACATAACGCAACAGTAAAAATTAATTTTCTAAGGAAATAATTTAAACTAAATTTTTGTCTCAGTTCGGTCAGAATTCAAATCTTTGTATTATGTGCTCTCTTCTATTTTTCTTGATAAATTTTTTCTCAATTACATGGCTCCTTGTTTCCTTCAGTGTMTGGATACATGCACCTAATGACCATAAGGCACTGTTCTACACTGTTCCATTTGTATTAACTCTTCATAGCTGTTCATTCATTTTCACAACATCTCTGTGACATGAAGACAATCTGTTAGCTGTTTTTATTACTACAAATGTTTAGAAAGTCTATAAAAATCGAGATATTTTTAGATTCTATAATTGCTGTTACAAGCAATATAAAAAAGCATCAGTAAGAAWCTTGAGAGGAAAATATAGAACAAGATGAAAAAGGTTTTAATCATTCATAACACAGAAATGTGATTTTTTTCCCCAGTGCTCATATGTTTTCTGTAGGGATAGAGTGTCAGAAACAACTATATTAGAGTCATTGATGCAAGCTCCCTTGCTCCTGAGGGAAGATTTATCTTGAAGACTGAATGCTGGAGTCCAAAGAATATTTATTCTGTACTCAGGCTATGGAAGAGGCTCAGCTCATGTTTAGTTCCACCAGACTATAAAGTGCCTCTATGCCTAACTGCTGCAGATATATTTCTACAACAAGCAAATGCAAGTGCTGAAACAATGAGCACATGTGCTATCATGATGGGATGGTGGAAATAAAAAACTGTGTGCTTTTWTCCAAGATTTTTCATCTCCTTTGTGTCCCTGGTCTCCAAAATTAGTCATTAGTTCAAGCAAATAAAYTTAAATCACAGACTCCATTTCTCTCAGCCCTCTATTTTATAATGACTTTAAGCACATCAAAACCCAAAAGCTTCAAAACACTAACCTGAAGAYRTGATTAGCTCTTAGGAACACCATCTGTATTTGATCTGCAACAAGTTGAAAGAAGTTAAGGTTCAAAACCCTTGTCCAGTTGGAGTCTGTTTACATTAATAGTAAAATTCCCTAGCTCATAAAGAAGTCTAGTTACTAGTGTTTCCAAGAAAAATGCTGTAAAATTTAAAATCTTGMCTATTAAAAAAAAATTAMACTAAGTAAAGCAAAGCTCTTGGTTTGTGACCACCACTTTAGTCAGATTCTGTGCATTAGTATAATCTGGATTATTATTAATCCATAATACTATTAATAACAGGAATGATATTGCCTAAGCAAGCTGGTTTTTGTTGCTTTACYTCATTCAACATGGAAAACTACTGCCTACAGATGGGTCTTCCTTTCCAGTATTCTGTTCTGYCAYATGAACTGAATTACTTGWACAAAGGTCGACCTCCAGCCTGAGATTTGCTGGTGTTCTATATTAGACCCCAAGAAACTATATTAGATTCAAAGGCAAAAGGCTAAAATTCTTTTTATTGCTGCAGAGCATTAAACAGTCCACAGAGGAAGCATGAACACAGGGTGTAAGAAGTAGCAATACAGGGGAACAAAAAAATCCCACTTCCAAGCATCCTCATTCATTTGATCAAGTGCACATTCATGTTCAACTTGCATGGGTGAAATACCATTTCCTTATGYGTCAGTGGTGTGGAGGGAAGTCTTTGACAGAAGAGACAAAATACCAAAGCAGTGACAAAGTGTTTCAGGCAAGCAAGAAAAACAAATTCCAACTATTCCAGCAAATATGTTAGCAGATCAATACATTTCCCAACAATGCCCTGCGCAGCCACCCAGCCCTAAAGTTAAAGAATGCCAATTGAAATGCTGAATAGCATCTSTGCCTTCAAAAATCCAATGGCTGCTCAAAATCCTGAATGCATTCTGTAAGAGCTTCATTTACCCTTTCAGTTACAAAAGAAAAGAAGGAAAACATAGGAAATCATACTGTCTTTTATAAGAAGGTACAGGAAATTTATCCAAAGGCCAAAATATACAGTAAGCTAGTGTTTTGTGAAAACACAATATTATTTAATAGTATTTAATTTCTCTTTTTTTTTTTTTTCAGGTCAATGTTTGTTCTTTTGTTTCTGGACTACTGCAAATAGAGCAAAGCTAAGGAAACAAGATTTCTAAAGTGCTTCAGTACTCAGTGAGGTTCCCTGACTCTATGYACAGTAAAGAGTGAAGATGTGCTCCATTCTTTTCATCATTCCCTGTATAAAGTAGTAAAAGGCATTGCATTTCAGATTGATAAACAGAGTTCAAAAATCTGATTTTTAGAGACAAGCAGATAAAAAAATTTTTCCTCTACAAGAAGGCTTTTTTTTCCTCTGGAGATTAGATTTAAATGCCCAGGAGTTAAAAGMACATAGTGCTTTTGTAGTCCATTCTACGGCATAGCAGATGTGTTTTGCTGACTGACTCCRAATTCTGTTTAATGCACCAATTGCCCMTAACTACTTATTCTGRATTCCAAGACCTTTTTCTCCACAGCTGAGGAAATGGGTTTTTTTCATTCCTTTTTTTTTTTAACAGCAGCCTTTCTGCATTAAACTATGCCAAAGGGTGTACGCAGTGGAGAGAAAAAAAGAAAAGGTTCGTGTAGCTGCTGTGACAAAAAGGACGGGTTTCAGTCAAAGAGTGTAAGTGGATTTAATAATTTTGAAACTGTTTCTTGAGTGCTCTTTTCTCTASAATTTTAGGAAAATAGACAAATCCCTAAAGTCTGCACACAYTTTCCCACAATTAGACACTGAAAACTCAGCTAACATTGTGTRGTTGRTTACATGAACACAGCCAGCATGTGTCTATTGTGTACAGCAATACAGGTGGCTTCCAATAATAAAGAGTAGAGGCAAGCAGGAAAAGATAGCTAAACAAAAGAAAGAAAAAAAAAAAGAGGTGGGGGGGGAGAGCATTTTCCATTTTCTGGGGAATGAAAACTCAAGGATTTTTCCAATTGTAATTGAAATTCTAGGCTAGTTCTATGTCTTTAATATCAACTACTAACAAAACAACACTTCTTTACTTGTAAGACCAGTAATTTCTGTAAATTCTGAAAGYTGTTTAACTGTGTAAGTATTACATTTTTCCAATCTAGGTTATCGCAAGATACTTTAACACAGCTTTCCAAAGGCTTTGAAAGCATCATTACTTTTATTTTCCAGTGTCTTCACTGAAAGCTTTGCTCCTCCTACTACTTTGGTGGTGAATTTTTTAGGCCAGTATTCCATCTCCTAGCTGCTTGGTTATAGTTATAAGTATAGTCTTTTTCTTACCTGCTGGTCTGAATTAAACACCAGATTCCAATGAAATACTAGTAAACTGAAGAGGATTTGTGATCAAGATACAACAGGAGGAACATTCCATGGTAGACTGAGAGCTCTTGAAAAGAGTGTCACACCAACATCCCAGTGGGTCCAGTGAGACTTGTGAGTGCTTTGTATTAGGAAAAAAAAGTATTTCTCCCTGATAATGTAGTGGCAATTAAAAATCATTAGAGTTCATAAAATGCTGCTTTACTTCTGGCCATCAACTTCATGCTGCTGTAATTGTCAGTATAATCTGATAATCCACTTTGACACAAAATTTTTCCTTCTCTTTAGACAGACATGGGCAAATAGCACCCAGAAGAATTTTCCCCAGTGATAGAAYCTCATTTTACAGAAGTTTTTATATCAAATATAAATTGCACATATTGAAGACATGCTTTCCCAGGTAGACAGACTTTATTAGTGACAGTYTAAGCAGTGTTCAAACACAAAAGTATGGATGTGATGTATAAGGGAAAAAATAAAAATCTCTAAAAGGTAGTTTCATAAACTGCCACTTCTGGTGAGACATAAGAAAATACAGGTGGAAGAGCTAAAGGGAGGGTTGATATATTTTGACAGGGAACTTAGAGATGTACCTTGTGGAGATAGATCCTTAAATCTCACTGGGTAAAAATATCCAAGGTATTTCTGCAAAGCTTGAGCTTTGCTCCCAGCTCAGTTATCTGAGTAGGTGACAAATCAACAAACTTTTAAGAAAGCTCATGCCCTTCAGATACTGCTCTGGACCTGATGTTACAGTGTGAAAAGAAATCTTTGGAAATGTGGAAAGTGACATGCAGAAAGGTGGCATTTCARCACTTGCACAAATATTCAGTTGTATGATTTAGCATATATTTTCAGTCTCAATTGTATTTCCATGAATAAACATATAACACTTTTTTAAAATATAAACTACAGAGTGTCAGAACACTGGCTATATATCATTCATGTTTTTGGGATGATTTTTTTTTGCCAGTGTCTTCATACTGGATTTTCACTTTGTCTTACAAAGAAAATTGTATTCTATCCATACACAAATCAAGAATGACACAATGAGTACTGTATAGTGCTATCTTTACAATATGGTTAGCCAGTAATCCAAATTATCCCTGGATATCTCATTGTGAAAAGGAATTTAGAGGTTCATAGAATCATATAGTTTAAGATCACTGAGACCAACCATTAAMCCAGCACTGCRAARTCCACCATTAAACCATATCCCCRAGWGCCACATCCACAAGTCTTTTAAATACCTYCAGGGACGGTGGCTTCACCACCTCTCTTGGCAGCCTGTTTCAGTGCTAGACAACTCTTTCCATGARGAAATTTTTCCYAGTGTACAATATAAACCTCTCCTGAGACAACTTGAGGCCAWTTATTCTTGTCCTGTCAYTRGTTACCTGGAACAAGAGACCGACACCCACCTGGCGACAACCCCTTTTCAGGCAGTTGTAGAGAGTGATAAGGTYCCCTCTGAGCCTCTTTTTCTCCAGGCTAAACACCCCCAGMACCCTCAGCTGCTCTTCACAGGACTTGTGCTCCAGACCCTTCCCCAGCTCCGTTGCTGTTCTCTGGACTTGATCCTGCAAGTCAATGTCTTTCCTATAGTGAGGAGTCTAAAACCGAGCACAGGATTTGAGGTGTGGCCTCATCAGTGCCAAATAATAATAATTAGTGGATTTGATGAATGACTAAAGTGATGAAAGTACTGCAAGAAAAATCCCTTGTAAAGCTATAAAATACAATTCATAGAGGTATTTTTTTTTTTATAATTCTCAAAGAGAAGCACAAGGGAGTTACAGGAAAAAATGTGCTTGATTATCTTAACAAGYAAATCATCAAGAAATCAGGTAAGTGTCAAATATCAAATGAAGATCGCATACTTTCATTGTTTCATTTACAGTTTTTTTAATGGAGCTAAGGTAAAATCTTTATTTCCCAATTTGTCAAAAGTTTTTAAAACATCTATTACATTGTAGGAGCAAATTTTGACTCTAACCTSTATGGACTAAACAGAGGTGCTAGGTTTTTCATCAGTTCAGGGATGATAATCTCCTAATATAGACACAAGAATTTGAGTATAATTTTGTTGATTCATAGGATAAACTCTACCTGTAAAAAGTGCTGAATCCTTTCTTCAGGTCTCTTAAAGAAGTAAATCTCTGGTTTCCCATCTCTAGAAGGAGAGGTATTCCACTAAGCAGTCTGGTCATCTGCCTTCAAGAGAGAACAATTATTTATTTAGAAAAAAACAGGAAGATAAGGCTGTATTTTCCTTCTTTCTCAAAATGTAAGAAGGACTTGTGAGCAGCTAAATAAAAACCCTTTTGTGACTCTCTTTAGGTTCATGGAAGAAGTCCATACCAGCCCTCCTAACCACAGATCTCCACCCAATTGCCTCCACCTACTGCTGAGTTTCTATCTCTGTACTTTTTGCAGAAGAACTACACTGCATGGGAGGTGCAGAACCTCCTTTTGTCTCCTCCTTTTCCTCTTTCCACTGAATGCCATTAATGGCTTCAGAAAACAGGCCTGATAAAGAATTTTTTTTCCTGCTCTAAAACTGTGTAAATGAGAAGTTGTATGTCCCAGACCACCACTGGAAGGCAGAGGCACAGAGTTTACAGATACAGTGATGTACTGCCTTAATTCTACCCATCAGTGTATAAGCTGATGCTAAAACAATTGGTTACTAAAAGAACRGAGAAAAATACCCAAACAAGATAATAAACAGTCCTGTAAATTGCATGAGAAACAACATAAATCCATGTTTTCTGACAAAAATAATCAATTTCTATTGATCCTTTAACTTAATTTTCTCTGACTAAGATTCAATTTCCAAACTCATCAAAGCACAACTTTCTATGACATTATTAGGTCTTGTTCAGTCCCTCAACAGACTTTTAAGGTGCTTTACTYCCAATATGTGCATATTTTAACTTCCTAGACTTTCCAACACTGGCTTAAATATAGACAGCAGACTWACTGAGATCTGTTTTGCTAGGTATTATATATAGATCAGACTTGGAGATGGTGGTAAAATTAAACTAAAGACCAAAAAAAACCCAAAAGCTTAGATACTCAGCTGCTGCTGTATCTATGAGTGTATTCCTGAGTTGGACAGCTGCTTACAAGTACAAGCTTTTATGTAGAATTTGTTCTCACCTTCTAATGCTACRAGTAACTCACCTATTTATACTGGTAAAGGTCTTTTATGAACAAGGGCCACATTGAAGCCTTGGATTCAGCAGGGGTTCACACAACCCTGAAGATAACAGGTTAGTSTGTACTAGCCCCCTGGAACTGCAGGTCATGTACCCATGCTGGGACACAGAGCATGGACTCTGGTGTGCTCAAAAGAGGCAGAGGAAATTAAACAGCTGCAGAGCYGCACAGCAGCCAGTAGTATCCATTAATCTTGCTGGAAAAAGAAAAGGCAGGAGGAAAACAACAGGTATATAGAGAGCTCAGAATACATCTAGGCAGAAAAAACCCAAACAGCAAACCAAAAATAAAGCCAACCAACAACCAGAATAAGTTTCTTATGAGAATAAGAGTTAATATTTGGGAGTTTAAAAGGGAGTTAAACAGATGCTGGATGTGGGTTGGAGTAATATCGATGGTGATATTCCTCTGAAACTGACTTTCAGACCACATTATACGGTGCTTTCATAAATGAGGTTGGCACAGAGAAATTGCTGTTGACACACTGCTAAGAGGTAATGTCAGAACTCAGTATAYTCAGAAAAGACAGGAAAAGCAAGAAAAGAGTGAGCACTAGATGAAAAGTGGTGTAGTTAAGTAGGAAATCTGTCAGTTGGAAATGATGATGAAAGAAAATTATCTGCTAGTCATATTTCAGAAGTACTCATGCCACCAATGACACAGTGATGACAAATGGCAACAGGAAACCCAGATACTTTGGATGGAATAYTGTGGAAAGTTTTAGTTATGTATTCTTGAAGAAAACCTCTTTTATCTGCAAATGGTGAAATAAAAGAGCAAATTGAGCAGGATAAAAGGAACTATAGTAAGGAGCCAGCAAGAGTTGCTCATCTTAGCACAGAAAAATRCAAATTGACAGTAGAAAGTTATTCAACTTAAAGGCAATAAAAGGTAAATGCCCAAGAAAAGAACTGCGGAAAAGCAGTATTAGCATGAACAAGCTGTCTATAGATGTATTTAAGTAGATACATATGAAAAGATTACTAATCATCTAAAGGATGAAGCCCAGTAGCCACACTGCAGCTAGCATTGGAGAAGTAAGAAATGCTTAAATTATTTTATAAACTTATGAAGGTTGCATTTGACATTATTGGATTCCGTGGCCATGGAGATAACTCTCTACTGTGTGATACCAGTAAATTCTGTAGGGTCATTTTAAAAGTCCAAGAATTTCARATCTATAATACCTGTATAAACAGAACAACATATGTGGAGGAAGTGTGAAGAYAAAAAAAAATAGCTTCCTTTTAAAGTTTTCTTTTTGTTGCAAAATAGAATTTTTTCTACTAATTCATAAATTTTGTAAATCAGAACAAAAATTTGCACCAATTCAAACAAGAAAAAATTAAACCAAAAATTCAGAATGAGTGACCTAAATGTTAGAGGACTGAGGACCCTTGAAGTACAATCTCTTGCTCAGACCAGAGGAAGCTAAAATTATTACSAGTTTACAAGCAKTTAAACCTACCAACAATCACTGAGGATGATATGTTGCTARTTATTCTCTTGGTTAACAGATTTCAAAGAGAACAAAACAATGAACAAAAAGAAAAAAATAACCAARCAACAYTGATYTGTAAGTGTGTATTTTCTGRRRAAAAAAAAAATAAAGCAAGTGCTGTTGACAGGGTCATGGGAAGAACACCTATTCTATTTGTTTTGCAAATAAAGCAGAAAATCTGAATTGCAAGCACCTCAGAAAAGCACTTTTATAAGTTTTCAATTCAAGAGAGCAATGGATTAAAAATAAATGAGGTGTGTGGTCAGACATAAAGAATAAAAATAAAAAGAGAAGATATTTTTAAAACTTTGTTAGTTGAAGAAAGGCTCTTGTCCAAAATGAGAATAAACAAACTCAATCTTGGCATAACTTGGCATAAAAATAGAAAACATTCAACAACTTTAGAACCCCACACCACTGATTAGTTAACACAGTTTTGTTCTTCTTCCCTTGTACATACATCCATATCAAGCCTCAGGGGAGTGGTATAATTACAGCTGAATTGAATTTTGAGCACAGAAAAAGGCATTTGAATCACATCAAATAGCCTAWAATCTGAGTTTGCCTGAAAAAGTGATTGAAAAGTGAGTGAATGCAACAATTTGTCACTGCAACGAACTTTAGACAAAATGTTTGATATATCTGACTTCGGAAATTTTGCTAAACTCTGATAATGTTATTTCATGTATACAGACTCCAGGGTCTGGAGTGGCTGTTCAAAAGTAAGGTTTTCTTCAGTTTTCTCAATTTCTATGATCCAAACTGTCACCAAAAAGGGAAAAAAAAAAAAAAACAGAACAACCAAACCATCAAAACTAAATATGTTTTTAGTGCCAGCTACGCAAAACTACAGAGCAAGTGATGGAAAGGGCTATTTCAGCTTTTCATTAGTCAGTAATAGTCTTCTAGGAACAGAGCAAATGTCTAAAGAGGTGCTAAGTGTTGTTGATTAGTGACGGTTCCTTTGCTGTCTCAGCTACTAATCTTATTTCAGGGTTAATCACGGAGTTTTGCATACTGAAGTCCCCTTCCTTATCATATAAAAGGCTACAGCACTACTGCACTGATCRTGCTACACCCCCTGAGTATTTCTAAATTTACCTTAGAAAAAAAGAAGTGCTTGGAAGTAGTCCTTGAGTACAATTAATCGCTCTGTCAGTTGTGCCCGTACTCCCTGTAAGGTAAGAAGTTACCGACGCAACTTTTTTAAACTCAGCTATTTTCATGTTTATAACTAGAGTTTAAATTATTTTCCTAGACCTATTTWAAATCACACTCGGCATTTCAGTGTTCCTGTAGAGAGCCAAATCTTGACAGCACARGTATCCTATGATACAACATATTAAAATCATCATTATTTCAGTCAAACAATCTAATAAAAGAGTAATTTACTAAATCAAGCATCATGATAAAGACCAGAACAGAACATTATCCAATTAGGCCTTATCACAACCTCCTCATTTAAAAAYCCTCTTAATTTCACCAGCAAATCTTCACCTCTTGTACCTGACAGGCACACAATGAATTTTTATACTTGGACTTTGCGACATGCCCTCTAGGAAAAAAACCATGTCTTTGCTCTGTTAAATYGCAGAACTTAAGTAGGCAAAAAAGGACATCTTACTGCCTGTGCTGTTAGCTGCTCTCCCCAGCGCTGAGAGCCTTACTAGCTCTCAGGCATTAAGATCCAAGAGATGGTCAGGAAAAGGTCTGGCTAAGCCTAARCTCCAAGGGCTGTTAGTGCTGCTGTGATGGTTGTGACCTTTGAGTGGACGCTCGATGTGTTGGGGAAGTTGTGAGATGAGAACAACACAACTTTTATGAAAGACAAGGTCGGATCCCTGAAGTCGAGGAAATATATTTTAATTAAAGCACAGAATGCATGAAATCTTTGGTTGTCCAAACTTCACAGGCCTGAAGAGCTGTTAAAGGAGACAGTTGTAAATCTGGGGGACAATCATTTAAAAAATGGTCTATTAAAACATAACTGATGACAAAAACCAACTTGAATTATGGTAAAAACTTTACTAGCTACAGACTCACTTTTGCAAGTGTAAAACCACAAGTATGCCCTTCTTTCAAATCCATCTCTCTTGGAACACTCAGCTTTGAAAAGCCTGCAGAACACCTTTTATATAAAAAATATTGTCAGCAAAACAGATTCAAATAAAAATATTGCAGTGAATTTCATAACGTAAAAATAACCCCTTAACTTTTAGGTTTTGTACAACCTATTAAGGATAAAAATTACGACATCATCCTTGTAATGAGATTATTTGACTAGATCATCTTTGTGTAATAATGTATTCAATCTACTGCTTTGAAATATAAATCAATTATTTTCAACCTAGTACTAGCCAGAAGCAGTGCTTCTAACTAACAAACGAACTAGAGGATTCCTCTGTTACTGCTAATTAAAAAGTTCATTGCAAATGCTAAAAACTGAGAGCAGCCATGACTATGGCATTGCTACAAGGATAAGGCAGCAGAATTCCATATGGTCATGATTATCCARCTTTTCATGTGCTGGAGATTTTTACTGGCTCCAGCCCTCCTAGTTTGATAAAAGTCTATTAATATTTCAGAAGACTGATACAATGTTGCAGCTGTAATGGCATCATAGACTAATTTATTTATTCTGTTCTCATTATATTTTCTGCAACAGTCTAAACAATTAGTGCAATTGATGCAATGGTGGACAGAATTACAGTCAATCTGTACAGAAGGCATGGTAAGCAAGATAAATCAGTGAAACTAATTCAATTGTGACAGTGGAGACAGCATCATGAATGGAAAAGAMAGAAATTTTGTCAGTGTGAATGATGATAATCTGTTTTCCCTCACCACAAAACTCACGTAAAATAGGACCTTCATTTTCTCCGTCATGAAGAAACCAAGGAGTTGAAAAAATAGAAGGAAAGACAATGGAAAATAATCAGCTAGACCAAATGTTTCAGGAGGCACAACCAACTGAGCAACAGAGACTTTGTGGGAGAGCAAGAGGGGAAAATCTTGGTGTCCCATCAAAAACTGTAATAAAAACCCACCAAAAAGCATTAATCAAAATCTCATATGTCTTATCTAGTTTTCATGAAATTACGATAGGGGCCTCTATTAAGGGATTCAAGTAATGCAGCGCCTGAGAAGGATTTATCTTAAAACAAAAGTCAGTATTGACAGTGCAAAACCACCACGAGAAGGAGCTGAATGTGCACATACTTGCATAAATACAAGAATGTGTCTTAGTTTCAGACTTTCTCTTCCTTTAGTGAAGACTCCAAGGAGAGCTGTGATGAAATGGTTTTAGAATGTGCCCTGGGGAAATGGTTACACAGAAGATGGGAAAAAGCAACACAGCCAGCCAGGCTGTGACAGCCACATGGCCATTAATGTCAACTTTGCCAACACTGATTTTTCATGATATTGCAGAATCCAGGTCAAAAGCAGACTCYTTTTGCTTCCACAAATCCCTCGGTGCTTTTTTTGCCCCACACGATTTCACACAACCAATGTAATATTTTAGATACTCATAATCAATGAGCTCCACCTAAAAGCTGCACATAACACRGCCGTTTTTATCCAAACTCKTAATGATTTGTGAYATTATATTTGTGTTTGCTGAAAACAATAAAGCTGGTAATCAAGCCATYACAGCAGTGATGAACACCTTCAATATGCGCAACCATATTAAGTAATGGTGCCTGTTATTTTACAGGACACATCTACTATCATCCCTCTGTAGCCTGGAACCATTGGATCCATTACAAAAGTCATCTTTATTCATTTTCCAACACATTTACATACAATTTGAAATACCATTGGTCATATGAAAGAAATCATAAAAAGAAACTGGGCGCACACGTTCAGTAAAATACAGATTAATACTCACTTAATAGTCCAGAAACTTTGAAAATACAAATAAAGCTGACTTATTCCCTTTYGAATAAATCATGTCTTCTTTAAACTCCTCTGTTTTAATATGTGCATTGCAATTATTCTCTGTTGCACTTAATTTATCCAAAAGTATCTACCCCCCACCCCTAAAAATACTCTGAAGTTCATATTTACAACCAAAGAGATCCAAGACCRTGCTATTTTGTTTCCAAGTGATCATTATGTGAATATTTTAATTGCAATAATACCAGTACTTACACAATTTTCTACTTATTYTGTAACTGCAATGCATTAACAAGTTATAAATAGGTTTCCACTAGGCATGAAAGCATGTCACATATAGGAAATTTGGAGCTTGTGTCTTCAGTGTGGACAAAAGTGTGACTGTCTGCTCCCTCCCCTGTGTCGTTGACCCAATTTTCCCTTTGTATTCTCAGAAGGAAGCTTCTRCTTTCTTCAGTTTATCAGTGGGAAGCATAGAGATGGTAATTTTTTYCTTTTACTAGGTTGGGGTACTTAACAAAGGGTAGCTCATGGGACAGAAAGATTAACGTTAGCATGAGATGTGCACTTCTCTGAAAATGGAAGTAGTTCAATAAAGGTAGCTCACTTGTTTAACACTAACACCTGAACCAAATATTTAAGAGATTTGAAAAACAGTTGTTTCAATGAAATTCCCCTTCCAAGTGTTTAGTTTCTAGCCAACACCTGTATCTGCTGAAAGTCCTCAAATAAAATATTTACAAAATGTGGTAAAATACTGTGATTTTTCATAAGCTTCTAGAGAAAATTCACAAGATTTAGATGGAGAATACTAAATGGTGTCTTAATGGTGAAGGCAAACTTGATTATAGCCTTACCTGCCTCTTCAGCTTATTATAGAATAGATTTACACTGCATTGAGAGGGGAGAAAAAATTAATTCAGTGAGCMTATYTGTTCTTTAYATATACATTTGAACTTCAAAATAGTTTTGAAATTATGATTAGTGCAAGGTTCAAATGCCTTTAAATCACTCAATCTACACAAAGACTATATTGTGGCTCTATATTGTATTTGAAGGATGGCCAGGCTACAGGATTACTAGTTTCTGTGATCCGAACATACCCTTTGCAGCTTCCACATGGTTGCCTTGGGCTAACCTGCTCTGCTTATCATCCATTCGCTCCCTGTTGACTCAGATGTCAGGTCCAGGTTCTTCATTGTCAAGAATGTGTTTGTGCTTTCCTGACTTCTGAAAAGATCAATTCACATCCAAACCTCAAATGATTTAGCTTGTATCCCACTCAGATCCATTTTAACTCCCAGCTCTGTTTGCAATTCCAGGCATTGGCTCAGGGAGAATTTTTTGCTGTTGTTTTTCCTTCTTCATCATCAGAGTTCAAGCCCCTCACTGCACAACCTTGGAGTCAGGTCTTCTTGTACCACCACAATTCAGGTACCGTCAGGGCTTGATTACTGAGAACTGCAACTTTAAAACTTGGGTGATACATGAACTCAGGGGTGACAAGGCAGACACACCCAAATGGTTCTGCAGGGTCTCTGTCTGGCATTGGGTGTGGAAAGGCTAGACACAGCCAAAAGCCAGCAGGAGCCTGCCCAGGAATTTGCACATCTTTGCCATGTTCTAGCTTCTGTGATTTTTGCTTAGATGTGGAACGATTCCTCATCTTGTTTCGTGAGTTGATGCCAATCCACAAGAATCCGAAAATTGAYAAAGAATTAAAACCTACTGCTCTGAAATGTAGTGATGTTACAGAAAATCCTACTCTTCCTCCTGGGCACCTGTTCAAATGTTAGGATTTTAATTTTTTTCTTGGTATAATTTMTCTTCTAAATTTCCACTACCAGTAATTTTTGATCTTTCTTGTAAAAGAGAGTAGACCTATATACTAATACCAGATGTAGATAACAAAATTATGCATATCTGCATATGAAATTAAAAGAAAAAAATTTGTTGCACTACTGAATATGAAGAGTTACCCAAGATTCATGTTAACTAGAATAAATCTTGTAAAAAAAATGTAATCCGTGTTGAAGAGAAGTTTAAAAAGCCTTATGCGAAATAAAAAGTAATGCAAGGTCATGCAATGAGAATAAAAAGTACCTTTCCAGGGCTGATGCTAGAGCCAACAACATGAAATGTACTGTATTTGAAGTCTGACAGTAACATCACATATTAAAGATAACCTTGTTCTTTATGAGGATACTTCATACAAAAGAGAACTGTGAATAATCTTTTTCTAACTTGTTATGTGAAGCAAAAATATTATGACAACTAAATAACAATATTTAACACATGATGACCAAGCTTTTACAATAGAAATACTTATGAAAATATAATGTAGAGCTTTTAACAATAAATATTGTAATAAAATTTTACAAAAAATACAATACAATATTGTAGTTTTACAATTACAATACAAAAATGTTTTATTCCAAAGCATATGTAAACATATTAATGACTGGATATAATTCCAGCCACTGCTTGTAGCATCCTTTAAACAAAATACTATTGCAGTTTTAGGCCAATGAACATGTGATAATATGGCAGGCATATTGAAGGCTTTGGAAGTCAAGAAATTATCAGGCTTAAAGCTGTCAAAAAAGAGAAGGAAAATTACAATATTACTTTAGCCAATAAATTGACCAACTTCTAATTTAGTATTATACATAAGGTTAAATTTCAAGTTCTTGCTTCTTGCTTATTCTGAAAATAGAATTATCTCCCTGTCCTTTCCAGCTGCTATGAAAATAAGTCTTCTGTCTCAAACTTGCCATRGCAAACTCTCTACATTTTCTGCTTTAGATAAGACTGCCTTTTCCCAAAGTATAACCAAGGCAAGTAGTTTCAGGCTGAACTTCTCCCTACCTCTTTACCAGGAATCTGGGGTCACTTATTTTTTAACAGGTGCACAAGAGACAAAAGCAAAGCTTTCTGGTTGAATATTATGTCTTGGGTAACCTTGCAGCTGACAAAACATCAGGCTTTGTCCAAGCTATTGCCTCCTGCCTGTCAATAACACTCATATTCAGGTACAATCTGCTCCCAGTCCAGATATGTAATAACAATACAGGTGGGAACCTCAGAGCTGCATACATCCAAATGCAAATACTTTTACAGGCCAGCAGTCTTGTTACATTTTGATCTCTAGCATTACTAACAAGTATCTGGATTTAAAAGCACTTCCCAGCTTCAGGATCTGGCTAAAAACCTGGCTTATGCTACAAATTGATGTGGATGACTGCTCTACATCTACTGCTGTCTTTCTGAAGTTCCCTGGCTTCCATTAAATAARAGCTGGACATACAGAAGCTCTGAAAAATTCCCTGCCCCATCCCTGTCTCCCTGCCCTATTCAGATTATGGAGAGAAAATGTAATGCAGGATACTCACAGGATTTCCCTAGAGGTTAGGCACAAACTTTTTGCTTTGCCAAAACAAGAAATTATTTTTGCAAATAAGGCTTTTACCTGTAATCAAGTTAGGTTAAACATATGCTTTTCCTGCTAAAATGATGCAGAATATGGCATACAGAAATGAATCTTCTCACAAACAGATTGTGAAGGTGATCAAACAAGCGTGGGAACTGATGTAAAAAACCCAGCACCTGCAGAAGAACAAAAATTACCAAGYAATCTTTCACTGGCTTCTGAAAAGACCTGCTAGTCTCTTATCAGATGATAAGTACTGCGTTTCCTTGATTGTAACTGACTGAGCTCAACTTCTGGGAAGAAAAAATGCCCAAGGGAAGAAGAGATATTTGCAGTCCATGTCAATACCTCTTACCAGGCAACTCATATCACTGGCTTGTTCCTGGTGAGTGAACCTAAAGTATAGTCTTCTTCACCCTAGTTTTAACATCAAAATGCTTAAATAATCTTGTGAGAGAGCTAGATCAGGCTCCATTATTGCTATTACCTTGTGTTAAACATCMCTTTAAATAGCTCTTAAAATATTATGGAACACCATGAGTGCTTTGTCAGGTGGAAGAGCAGATAAGATCTCCATCTGGACAGAAGAAGTGGGTATTTAACAGATTGTGTTTTTCAGAAATCACTTGTGGAGACAAGATTTGTGTAGCACCTCCCTCTTGCCAGGTACAGTGAGAAGKCACTTTACAGAGTCTTGTGACCAAGGAAGGAAGATAATCAACATTTCTACAGCACCTTCTACTTTTTAAGTCTTCTTGTGCAACATTTTAWTTTTTCTATCTGGTAAAGACATTTTGTCCTGAGACATAAGAAAACATCTTGCAATAAGATTTGTGACACTGCACACATAAATTTTTTTATTGGTTCAATCATCATGGTTTTGTTTCAGAAAATGAAGAAGGGTTACCCAAGACTATGCAAGCTATTTGAATATGATATAGTGAGAAATGTTACAAAGACTTATTCTGTGAGATTATGCATATGTCTGTAAATGAAGATTAGGCAATCTAAAATATTTGTTTTCTTTTTTTCCAAGGCATTTTCAGACCACAAATTTATTATCATTCATTGATGCTCAGCCCAGAAATCTTTTAGAGGAACAACATGCATTTCATACATGCCCACAAAATTTCACTGTTATTTACATCAAATCTTACTTTGATACTGTTGTAGGGCTAATTCAGAACTTTGATTTTCAGCCAGTTTGGCCAGCCATAAGAACCCACACATTATATCAGCTTAAAATAATCTTTGAATTATTTTCTGTATACTTAATCATTTCTGCTTGTGGTCATTATATCAAAATGTTGTACCCAGTCATAGCAACACCAATTACTAGAGAAAACACTGATGAGAAAGTGAAAGGAATTTTGTGAACATCTATTTGCGAAAATAGATGAACCTTCACAACAGTGTTTTGAAAATACAGAACCATCACAATGCAGCTATTTCATACTCTAGTCTTCAATCTGATAAAGAGCCTAGCCCAGAAACTGCATCACTACACTTTTCAGACATCTCAGCATAGGAGATACTGCCACACAGAAGGAAAAACTAACTTTCTTCTGCCAAGTCTATGTCAAAACAAAAATCCCAAACTCAGTTCTCTGTCTTTCATGTAGTCAAATACCAYCCTTGTAAAATAATTTAATAAATACACTAGACTGTGCCATTGCCTAAATTATGATATATTTCTTGATTTAGAATACACACATACTCTGGTGAAGTCTCCCTGGAGTCATGGCATTTCCATTAGTTTAATGGAAATATATAACCAAAAACCAGCAGAATTTATGCTGAATTCAGTCTTTTCTCGCTCACAGATCTCTGAACTTGTCACAGTGAACATTTTGACAATTTCACTTTCCAGATRGACTACTCAAGGACTGTGTGCAAGGACTATCTGAGTGGTCCACTGATGACAAGAAAGCTGGAAGCAGCTTTACCTCTGTAACAGAACTCCCTTAATTCCCATCTGGAGTTCATATTACTGAGTTCTCACAAAACAACTCCATGAATAAAGATGTAGCGATATTCCCTTTTACAGTTGCACAACAGAAATTATGTCTGCTGTGCCTACTTTACTAATGAAAACATTTTTTCTTGTGGTAGGAAAAATTTGCTCTGATGTTGCAAAACTACATTCAAAATTTCTAATAATATGGTTTTAATTATAGTGGCATTCTTATCTAAAGTTGAAGACCACTTTTTTTTTTTTTTTTTTTTGGTGGTAATCCAGAATTCTGAAAGATATATATGTATTTATAGAATATATAGAGAATTTTCAAGTCATTCCTCAAATAATTTTCAATCTTCAATTACAAAAAAGGCACTTTTACAGGCTAGGAACAAAAATATTTACACAGTGGTTTCAATTTTATTTTGGTAGATAACACTATAACACTCTGTACATCGCAGAAGATATTGMGTTTCTAGCTTTCACCAAAACTTCATGAGCTTAAATCAGGCTTTTGCTTCTCTACCTAAGATCTTAACCTTCCACTGTCAGCAAAAAGAATTGCTTGAGGCCAAASACAGATAGATAAGCCTACCTGTATTAAAAAAAAAATGCTTGTAATACAGTTACAGGCTTGAAAAACTCTGACGATACATATCCTTGACCATGACRATTGACTATCAGAGAGAAAAAATAGTTTGCTGTTCCTCGGGACTTTATGTAGGTAAATATCATTATTCATATATTAGAGTGAATATTTACTAACTTCTTCACAGTTATTACAAGCAAAATTATTTGAAATAACTTATATGAAAACACAGCTCAGTTTCTCTTTTCCTTTAAAACCTGAAAATATACCTTCTATTCCTTGTTTTTCCAAAGACCTTTGCTTGTTCCTAGGTTCCTCTTATTTGTAATGAGCCTGAGAACTGTGMTTTAATCCATACAGATAATTACTGTACTCATGTAAGGCCTAGTCAAAACTAATTAGAAGACTGTGAGGAGCAGTCTACATACTCACACAGATCTTGGAGCTTTGGTAGGAAAGAGCAAAAAGCACATTCAGTGCCTTCATCTTCTCACAAAAAATATTTCAAAGTATTATTCAATGACTATGGAAGAATCAGTATTACTTTTCCAATGAATGTCTTCACTCCTCTGGTTAAATATTTAAAGGCACAGTAATTCAATACAGAGCTTCAGTTCCCTTCCTCAGTACACAATGTCTGAGCCTCCCATCAGAGTAGCTAAGATCCATATGTGATAGTGCTTCCATTTTACCTTTCCATTTAAGGCCCAGGCTACACAGGTGCCCAGCTGCTAATAGGTGACCTTTGGCTAGTCTTGTGCAGGAATTTTCTACATAACAACCTAATCCTATGCAGATTAACACTCTCTGAAAGCCACAGAAGCAAATGTGCTTGAGCAGTTCAGCGTCCAGCAACTTTATACTGATCACAGATGAAGTTTGACTTGAGCCAGTAAGTCCACCATGGTTCAGTGACTGCATTTCACAGCTCTTGTTCATCTTCTGCCATATCTGCCACAGCAGCAAGAGAGAACACCGGACAATTGGGGTGGCATTAATGTCAAGTGAAAATGTCTGTATGCTTCAAAGCATAGATATCTTATGGACTGGCTGACTAAAAAATTTTTTCTGCACATAAGATCATGCCTTTGTGTTGACAAAAGGAATGAAGCAAAACATGCCTACAGAATATAACATTTGCCAGCTTTAACTTAGCTTGATGTGACAAACAGCAAATGCAACAGCTGATGAACTCATACCACTTTGRTAGAGATTAAAACAATCAGAGTATTAAACACAGAGCAGGAAAAAACAGTGTATCCTAGATTCTGGATAAATATGGAAATGTGGAAAAATAATTTAAATCAATTGTAAGTGTATTATCCTTCTAAAAAAACCTATGCCTACATATTTTCTACAATTGGGTATGCTGAATTTGAGCATTTATTAGGTCATCCTCATAATGGTTTGAGACAATTTCAGATTCTGATTCATAGTAAAGAATGAAAAGATTTCTAGGGTGTTTTAGTTGTATACAAAAGTATGTCATACTTTATTATTAGCACAGCATACTGTGCCTTGCATAAAGCMTAGTGATCTTATGCAGCCCACTGGAGATTTACACCATGAAATAAGCTGTTTTACACCTGTAGTTTGTCTGTACTTTTATTCCTTCTACTAAATCTGCTAATGCTAGTAATAGCTAAAACCCATGGTCATAAAATAGCAGCAAAAACCCCCAGAAGAACACGGAGCACCAAGTCCATGTTACTAACAGCTGGGTACAATGTACCATTGTTTTGGACGTTCATAAAAAGGTCAGCAGATTTGTTATTGGCTAAGTTCATGTGTTGAAAAAACAGTGAAACATCAGGACAAATTTTTAAATCCACTGGAGCAGAAGACACAAATCAGAGATTCACAGGAAGACATGGCCTAAAAATCCATGGGCTTCTAAAAATTAAGCGCAAAACATATCCAAAAAAAGCTAGCTTCAGGAAAAACTCATATGGTCTTCAAGCAAGCACAAATTTAATGCAACACTAGACTGAAGAACCTAGAGGCGTTACCAGTCACTGTGTCTTGCTTAATCATTAGGTTCTTTCTTTTCTTTAACATCTCAACACACCAATAAAAGTTCCTAGGATGAAGTTTGCTAAGCTTAAGCAAGGATGAAAAAYAATAGGTCATTATCAAGGATAGCAGTAATATTCATAGTAAAAGCTATAGCAATAACCAAGTTCTTAAAATTAATAATAGTAATACACATGCTGCTAAAATAATAAACCAAAATGCATCAAGGATCTCAGATGAACATAAGTGACACAGCTCTTTGATGAATCTRGTTTTATATTCTATACAGTGCTTTTGCTTCTGCTGGGAGCATCTCATTTATTTCTGTTTCATAGATGAGAAAAACTGCCAAATATTTAGAAGAATAAAATTGCTAAGCATAGTAATGTTTCAGTGTATAACTAAACCAGTGTATCAATATCATGGCATCCAAGAAGCATAACAACTCTTGATATTGATGCCAAATAGCAGCACAACCTGGAACTAAAAGATGTCTCAACTTTTKTTCTTCAGCTAAAAGATTTCTCCTAGCTTGCTTTCAGGCTAACACTCTAATGTAAAAATTATGTGTTTTATAATCTTGGCCATRTAAGAGAGGCCCAAAAAACCCCACCAAAGTTCTGTGTCACAGGTATTCCTGATTTGAGCTCTGTGATTATTGGTTACAAYGCAAAAGACTTCAAATAATGCGTTGGAAAAAATGGCCCAAAAGTAAAAATGTGATGGTGATTGAACAGAAACTACATCTTAGCAGAGCACTGCTTTCCTCATGAGTTCACAGCAACTGGATTTGGTCTCAGTTTTTCTTTGGTAGCTAGTGATATGTTTGAAAATACTGTTAAGTGGGAAATGACAAATTAGGGATTGATAGAAGGAGTTGYATTGGTCTGTAAGAAGTGAACAAGGGAACATGTTGGGGTTTGTGATTTTCCATTTGTATTTGTTGGTTCCAAGCTACCCCCTTTTGCTGTTTGTCCTTGGTTCTGCCTGGTCTGCCTGCCTGATGCACCCCTCCATGGGCTCCTGTCCATCTCCCCTGTGCCCTCCCCTGGCACCCGTCAGTTTTCCCTAAACCTCTCCCCTGTTTCTGGAAAGTTCTCCCTGTTCCTCAAGGTGATTTGTTGTTTCAAGTTTGTCCCTCCCTTGGGTTCTCCCCATTGCTCCCAGTTGATGCCTGTCCAGATTGTAACCACACCCCGATCCCTCCTGATTGGTTTGTTGTTACTGTCCCTCCCCCTGTTAAAAGGTGTTGCACACTCCAGAGGGGGGCTCCTTTGGGCTGTCCCCTCTCAGGGTGGTTTGCCAAGCTGAATAAACCCTGAGAACTTAGACCCCCRAAGGAGTCAGCCTCTTTTTCCAACAGTAGCAGGAAGGTTTCTACCACTCTTGCACCCACCGGGGTCTGTGTGTGTCCTCGACCCACAGATCGTGGCAGGGTCGCCTCTGGGCTGAGCTAGCCCTAGAAGAGAGGGACCACCTGCAGGAACAGCCACTCTGACTCCTGTTTGCCTGAAGTCTGTGAAAGCAACTTCAGGAGGAGAAAGGGCATTCCAGCATCCATATCATATAATCTATTTGTCACAAACTTGCTGCAGAGTGTTAACTCTGTGACTAGTTTTGCAAGTTCTCGCAGAAATAAATTAGAAGTAGCAAAAATGGTGACTGAAAAAAGGGACCAGTCCTGTCCAACTCCTAAACCCTACTGGTCAACTAAAATCTGCAGAATACTTCAAAGGCTGYAGATTGTTCAATCAAAACCACAATCCAGATCACTGCCAACTGTACCAAGTTGCATCTGACAATTATGTACAGACAAGTTATCTACACCCTGCTGAGTGTGTGTACAGTACCTGCAGACACATCCCTTCCTCCAGACTTCTGCCCCTACTGTGCTTTAACAACACAGTTCACACTTCCTTTTTTTTTTTTTTTTTTTTTTTTTTTTTTTTTTTTTTTTTTTTTTTTTTTTTGGGGGGGTTCTTTCGTGTGTGTGTGTGTATCTGAGCAGGCAGGGGGAGAACGGATATAAGGAGGGAGTAAGTGCGCACTTAAATTAAATACTAGAAAAGATAAAATATTACCAAGTCTAAAATAGTGTGATTTAGAAAAATTCAWTCTATGAAAGAGTAATTAGGCATTACTAGGAAATTAAAAAGGAGTGATAATGATACATAGTAGCAGAGGATCTGGTAACTCCTTCACTAGGCATTGAGAGTAGCATGCTAATGAGCCGTGTCTTCAGCATGGTATAAGCACGCTGAGTCTGATTGATCATGTGCATGATCATCTTGCAGAGATAGTTTATCACTGTTACATCACTAAGTTCCCTCACAGAACAGTAAAGACTAGAACAATGTGTAGGAAAAAACAAAAAACAAAAAAAAAAAAAAGGAAGCTATTCTGTTTATACAACTGTCAATTACACCAGTGCTTCACTTGAAAGAGTTGGGATTAATGGGTGAACTGGAAAGAACATTTTGTATTCCCATTGAGCATGCTGAAGTTAATAACTGTGTGAGCTGTTGTTTCAGATTTAAGAACATTTTCCAACTTGTGTGTTTTGCAATGTTGCACTGCACCAGTGACTGGCAGAATGGCAGTGATAGAACCAAAGCAATGTGGATGGCAATGTTCCAGAAAATAGAGCATTTGGGAAAATCTCCTGGTAACCCAAAAACCTTGTCATAGCACAAGCTCAAAGAAAGACATTTAGAGGCTATTCCTTTCCTCCAGTGCTGAAAACCCAAAAGTATTCATGAGGTCATCCCTGTTGCCTGTATGTGATTTCCTCTTCTGCTTCCAYTGCCTTCCACATCCATTGTGTGCTGGTTACTCCACAGAAGTCAGTTTTCCAAAAGTGCATGTCATTTCATAAGAGCTTTTGAGGACAGGTGTGCTCACTAGCAATGCAGATTTTCATCCTGAACATAAATGAGACCTGACTTTATTTCTTTACAACAAACCTCAGTTTCTGCAGAAACTCCCCAAAACAGAGAGCTAACTTGTAAAGCAGTAAAGCAGTTTTGTGCTGAGTGCTGCTCTTCTATGGGCAGTTACTGATGATAAGAAAAACTCATATTTTTGATAAACAATAACTGGATCTGGAAGAAGTTCTTGTGCAGGCACCTGCTCTTCTTTTACTTGGAAAGCTAGATCTGCATGCTGGATATTTGGCACAATGAGCTTGTCTTAGCTTCACAAACTGCAGAATTAGCAGAAGAAAGTCTATCCAAACATGAAATAAGATAGATACATCAATAATAGATACATCAATTCCACAAATTTTATAAGATTAAAGATGAATTTTTGTCAGAGCATATTTTGATTATAAWCTAAAATGATACCTAATATATTTGGAAATTTTAACTTTGATTTACACAAAGAATGTTTAAGTGCTAATGTCTTTAGTATTTTAATTAGCAATACATACTTGAATAATACAATAAAAGAACAGTTAAGTAATTATAGACAACAGGTAGATTTATATATGCAAATAATAACAAGAGTTGTCTAGATTAAGTTCTAAAGCCTATTTATAAAACACAGAAAGTAGCATACCTACTACTGAACATTTATTTTCAATAGATCTTTTGAACAGCACAATTAGCTCATTAACATTTATGTTTGGATTTGAAATACAGGAGGTGATTGACATGGAACTTAAGAATTATACAATTCAGAAAGTCTTTTGTCACAAAAATAGCAAYAGGGAGACAGATTCTGGAATCTTCTTAGAAGGCAGCCAGAAAGAAAAGGCTATTTTTTCAATGATGAAAAGAAACATCAAATTAAATCTGCTAAAGTCAAAGGGTTTGTTTTTGCTGTTGATTTTATTTCCATTTTATTGAGTATTGTTTGTCAGAGTACCACACACATAATAATTACCAATGTACCTCCTTGYGGTATTCACAAATAGAGTTTTGGAACAACAGGAACATTTTGAAAAATATATTTGTAATGCTTAAAGCATTTCAGAATCTTAAGTTTCTTCTTATAACCRTGCAGAAGACAGGTGAGTCACTTGACACAATGGGGACAGACAGGACCCTGAGCAGAATGATGATAGCATTAAGTCATAGCTACCATTAAAGCTTTATTTTTCAAACAGAATTTTATCATTAGCATAGCATAGAATATTTTGATCCGAGCAGCACAGAATTTTTATAAGTGGAATCAGCACCATTTTATTAGTAATGTGGCACAGAATTTATAACACAGCTTAATCACCTGGACCCTCTGCAGATCAGATCAGCTCTCAATACGTTCCTTGCCATTTGCAATATAGCWATCATAATCTGGATGTGAAAACATGTAATAGGGCACAAGTTGCTCRTTCATGTTTCRGGCTGTGYCCATTTTGTTTTATGCTCTGGYTGAGAAGAAAAGCCTTTCCAAATCTTCTGTTGCCACCTGTATCCAGGCTAGGATAAGCTGCTTGTGTGTATCCTCAAACATTTTAGAACCCAAGCTGCTGGAAGACAGACCTGTAAGAGCTTTATTATGGMTTCATCACTTACAGTGTTCAGTGTAAACAAGACTAATCAAATTTAACAAGAGAGAGACTGAAATATATATTAACTGAAAAACAGATGTACATTAACAGGGCAGTATTGCTAATAGAGAAAAAAGATTACTACAAAAAAAAAAAAAAAAAGAAACCAACAAAATACAGCACTAATAATAATGATAATCATGATACTCATGAGTTGCTCCAGTGCTTTGCTCTTTTGAAGCCAGGTAATTTGTCTAATTAAAATGCAATTAAAATAGACAAAGAGCAGCACCACTCCCATCTTCTGTCCTGCTAGCATCATTTCCAATCAATTATGGCCAAGACTGATGTGGCTTATGTGAAGTTTGTGCTATCTGTATGTATTAGGCAYGTGCAAGCAAACTACCATACTGGGCCCTTCTCAGGGGACCTAAGTGGAGGAACATCCAGCTCGGGGGTGGTAACTAGCAAAAGATGGGAACCCAGATGCTCTGCCTTTTAAAGACAGCAGATGGGCCTTTGCAAAAGCACAGCTTTATGTAGTCAGAGACAATTTTTGGTAAGAGCTTAGTCACCAAATCGGTTAGGCAATGATGTGGAGTCTTTCTCTTGGGCTTTAAAAATCTCAAATTTAATGTATGTCAGCATAAGATGTTACATGACTGAGTTTGCTTTCAAAACAATAATTTCTACTCTGCCTAGGAAAAAATACTTTTGGATAACAGAAAGTTTTTGGAGTTCTTTTCCCACTTCAGGGGTTATCTACGAAGCCTTTGGTGTAGACAGTATGATTTTTGATGATTTTATGATACAATTTTAAAAATCTACAATTTTTAAAACATTGATCACTTACAGAGTTGGATAACTTAAGCAATTTGAAAGTGCCTGAATTCTGTGTGATTACAGTTTTGACTAAATAAAGATCACCAGCATCCTTTGAACTAAGTCTCCCTCAGGATGCTTGAAGAGTAACATAGGACAGAGCATAAGCTGCATAAAGAAACCAAAGCAGGGTACATCTTCTTCTGTTGAAAGTAATCATTCCACTTCTCTTTCCTTTATCAGTAAATTCTTTCTGTCAGCATGAATGAATGCACTCAGGCATGGGAGAAATATGTTTTTTATTGGATTCATTATGAATATACAAGATTCTGGCATGATATGACTTTTGAGAGACATGAAATAAATACAAATGAAGATGACTCCTTAAGCTGAAAAGACATTTGTAGATGCTGAATCCTAGTCACTTTCAGCATTGCAATTTTTAGTCTAAAGATCTAAAATCCTTCCAGGCATAGGAAAGACTGGAATGACTAAATAATAAAATTCAAATTTTATCTAACATAAACACAACCTAATTTTATAAGGGTCTCTGCATATGTCCAAATGCACACTTAAAAAAAGAGGTGCAGTTGCCTCTTCCACTTTCTGCTGCTCTGGCAACATTGATATGAACTAAAATGTAAAACTGGACAAAGAGATGCCCAGTCTCAACTCCTACAGCACAAATTCCTTGTAGCAACACAAGTAATATACATAATAAGCTAAAAGAAGGCTGTGACACATGCAATTACAGCAGATGAGACCAGGGACTTCAGCAGAGGATGAGAGTGCCCCAGGGTATTGAGTACAAAGAAGTCTGTCTATTAAATTGTTCATGCTTTCCTATGAAAAAGTGTAATCGTCCAGACATTTTAATTTGACTGTGCTATACTAAAGCCTTGATTCTCTTTGGAGAAGCATGTGATTTTTTTTCAGGCTGTAAGTGCTGAAGAAATGTGTGTGCTGGAGCAATGCTATGGAATATATTTTGCGGGTGAGGAAGGGGGGAGCAGCTCTTTTTCTGTTTGCACATATTTCTGTCATCATTTAATTATTTTCTTGGAAATCGATAACTCATAACTGACAGCAGCAGGAAGGTAGCTGTTTGCTGCTTTCCCCCCCCTATTTATCCTTCCTGTAGAGTTGCTGAAAATTTGCTTGTCAACATTGGTGGTGAAGTGCATTGTTCACAAATGAAGGAGAAAGAAAAATGGAAAAATATATCTTAAAGCAAGAACCAGGACAAGAAAACAAAACAAAAGGTTGTTGTTGCAGCATAGTATTTCCCAGTGCAGTTGAACTCTCAGTATCAGTACACAGTACATGGAATTTCACTAGGAAAAAGCTTTGCAGTCACTTCTCAATGGGTTCATAAGGTAATTGCGTTTACTGCAGGAAAAAAAAAAAAAAAAAAAAAAAGCAGGAAGGAGATAAATTTAACATAAGAAAAATGTGCCTAGCAGAGATTGTAACATAATCCATTCCTCAGAWGAATTGGAGAAATCCTATTTGTTACAGAAGTCTAAAACTGAAGTAGATGAACATGAAAAGAACCTTCAGGCCAAAGGATCTGCCCAATCGTATCTKTCAGTATTTCCAGGACTGCACAGAAAGAAACAGAACCTGAGGAGTACTTGAGGAATACTCAGAAAAGCAAACTGATTACTTTTACTTCCAAAACATGGTCAGTATTTGAATATCCCACTGATGTAATAAACTTCTTAAAACATATTAKGTCTGTAGTGAAGTCTATATGATTTTGGGACTAATATGTTTAGAGATGATCCTRAAAGATATTAGCATAGCGTAAGAACTATACCCTGAAGAACTTTAGAACTGTGTGTTTCAATCCCAAAAGACCAAAGGTACCATATTTCCATAATATCTGGGTCTCTTTAGAGAAAAACAGAAATGATTTGAAGTTTTTCTGCAATGCTTATCCYATAACTATTTACATGAAAAAATATTGTGGTTTAAACCCAGRCAGCAGCCAAGCCCCTCACAGGCATTCACTCACTGTYCCACCAGCAGGAYTGGGGAGAGAATGAGAAGAGTAAAAGGTGGAGAGCTTATGGGTTGAGATAAAGACAGTTTAACAGAGAAAGAAAAAGCTGCATAAGCAAACAAAGCAAGMCAAGGAATCAATTCACTSCTTCCCACAGGCAGGCAGGTGTTCAGCCATCTCCAGGAGAGCAGGGGCTCATCAGACATAGTGCTGACTTGGGGAGACAAATGTCATCACTCCTAATGTCCCCTCCCATTCCTACTACTTCCCCCACTTTATRTATTGAGCATGATGTCATGRTCACATAGCCCTGTGCTAGCCACTGCAAAGAAAATTAACTCTGTSTCAGATAACAATGATTACATTTCCACTAGATCAGGAGAACTATGGATTARTTATATTTTAATTTAATATTCCCTGAATTTGAAAATATTTCTATTATGAAAAACATATGCAACTCCAGTCTAACTTTTTCCTGTTATTCTAAGTGGGATATAGAAACTGYATATATTCCTTCAAGCTTGTGTGGACTTGAAGCTGTCAGAACAAATCTGAGAGATAAAAACCATAAAAACATCAGTTATACCTATCAGAAGGCTGGAATTTCAGGGGATATGAAAATAGCAGAGATCTTCTCTGTCATTCAGGAAAAAAAGCCCYCAAAAAAACAGTGAATGGTGCCAAATATACAGAACTGTTACTTGGAGACAGAAAAATGTACTAGGCAGGTCAAAGCACATAGGACATTTTTAGAATAACTGCTTTGAAGTATTACAGTAAGGGGGAAAGAGGTGGCAAACAGTGGGAGAAAAATGTGTATTTCTTTGAGTAATATTTGTAAATGGTGAGTTCARTTCAGAGCAGGAAAACAGCTAGGGGGTTAAAGCTAGTGGGGGTTTGGGAGATGTTTTGTTCAGAGTGTTTTCCAGCTGTTGTGTGCTGGCTGAGCAGCAGAGAACACCTGGAAGGGATTTCAGCACTTCTGTTCTTAAGGTTTTGATTTAAACTTGCCATTTGCTGAACATTTGCTACACTGGTCTAMGGCAAATAGGTGTTTCAAATAGCTTTACATATTTAATTATTCGTATTGCTGTTTATCCCTGTACTTTGATGATAGTCACCCTTGTTTGCCCCCCGATATGTTCAAATGATTTAAGCTATCTCAGGATCTGAAGGGTTTTACAAGTGCACAGCAGTTTTGGATCACTTTTGCTCAGCAGAAGTGTTTCTCTTCCACCCTACTGAGTTTAATTAACACAGAATGAAAAAGCTTTCAATTGAACAGCAATCTAAGAACCTAAAGGATTAATAGAAAAGTCCTTTAGAAATAGATAAAAAAATTGAAGGATTTATGAAAGTCAATTGTATGCCRCAAGGGCACAGCTACACATTACAGTAATATGTATTTAGCTTTTTCTAAAGAAAGAGAGGGGTGAACAAAAAGCCCCATATGAAGCCATTCTTGTATATGCTGATTACAAATCTGTAAAAAACTRAAGCAATATTAGCTGTGGGAAAGCATTCAATAGTGGTCTTTTACTCTCAATGGGCTGAAAGTGGACCTGCTWTTTTCTTTCTTTCATGCTCTGGATTTCATGAAATCTTTCAGGCTGTTTTCTCAGTGCAATAGCCTCTAAACTGTGTCTTCATATGGCCTGAACTCTAACACTGTTTTCACATAAAAGGCTTTAGGCACAGTTACATTTAAATCCTATTGCTCAGGAGTCACACAAGAATTTCTAACATGGATAAACTTGAAATGTCTATTTCCCCAGCTGGGAATCTGTAATGTGTCAAACATAGGRATGTACCAAACCATGAAAAACTGAACAGAAGACTATCACAGAGAAGTTCTCTTGTTTAGYGAGCTGAAACAAATTTACAGCAAGTTTCCTGGCCTGAGTAATCGATTAAAAAAGTGAATAACTACAGAAAATAAAAGTGTGGCCATCTATAGACAGATTTTTCCGAATGGCTAAATATGGCAATAAAAGGGCAATATCAGAGCAAACAACATTTGTTTGCCAAAATTGCTTAAAGTTTTTAAAAGTGAATAAAGCCGTATTAACCAGGTTTAAGGAATTAAAACAACAACTATATGCTATATCTATAAATGTATGTTTATATTTATGTTTATATTTATGTTTATATTTATGTTTATATTTATGTTTATGTTTATGTTTATGTTTATGTTTATGTTTATGTTTATATTTATATTTATATTTATATTTATATTTATATTTTTATTTTTATTTTTATTTTTATTTTTATTTTTATTTATATTTATATGTTGTAATCCTATTAGGTCAAATATTATTATTGATGCTATTTGTTTTTTTTTGTTTTGTAAACAATATAATTGTTTATTATTATTGCTATTACAACAGTTCCTGGGAAGTCTGTCAAAAGTGAGGTGACACTGTGTCAGACATTTCTCAAATGTATAGAATGAAATGTCCTTGCCCTAAGACCTTTCACAATCTAATTTAAGTCAAGACCCAACAAATGGATGTAATCACTGAGAAAAGAAGAAGAAAGTGACAATGGGAATGCTACTGAACAGCTATCATACAATATTTGGATTAACGTTTTTCCTGTAGGCAAGGTTACGTTTTTGTAGGACATTAATTTATGTGGTTTTACAATGATATTCAATTATGTGCGACTTGCCTGTGCTGGCTATAACATGCATTTCCTTTGTGCTGTCTTCTGGTTTTATTTTACCTGTGATGACCTTTGAGAAGCTGCCACCCAGCAATAAAAAAGAGTTGTAGCTGATTTCATAGATCTAAGGTATTTTTAGGGAAAAAAGGGTATACCCAGGAAAAATGGAGTTTTGTTTTACTTCCAGAGCAGATTCATAAGAAATACTAAGACTGGAGAAAGAAGAAAGAAGGAAGTCTGAATGGAAATGTGTGTGTAAGTATGGGAAGGAAAGCAAAGCTATTTTAAAAAATAGCCATATAATAAGGGACACTGTTCCCAGGACACTGTTTTCAGCAGCAAAACCAAGGAACATGTTCTTGATGTCAAAACAAAGAGGATGCAGTCTGAAAAGCAGACAACTCATCAGCAAAGGAGCCAGCACCCTGGCTCTAGCAGGGTGGCAGCAAGGCTGCAGCTCACGATGCTCACCACTCCTTCCCGTTTGCCTGCCAAGAGAAGGAGACAGGAGACATGTGTTGCACACATATGCCAAAATAGGAGGAACAGACAGTGGGCAGTGATGCGCCTTAAGATTCGTGGTGGCTGAAATAAGCAAGATCTGAAGCGGAGATCTACCCCAAAAACAGGTCCTGAAGGAGAAGAAAGGTCTGTCTGTCCAGACTGTCATTGTCAGTGGAGAGGAGCTCTAGAGATGCAGAGGAGTTGACAGCTGGTGCTCTTCTGTACTGTGCACAAGTGACCTTGGTCAGGCCATGTGGGCACGCACAGGCTGCTTCTCACCAGTACGTGAGCAAGAGAGTGTGAAAACAGAAAACTGACTTGCTTTAAAACCTTGAAAATAAACATACTCTTCCAATCCATAAGATCTTGCACTGAGCTTTATTATGCTAATACCAYTGCAAAGCAGATGTCAATACAGTAATTAAATTCAAGATACTTGATACGTGCTCTGGCAGCTGAAAATTGTATAAGAGTAAAAACATATTTTTATAGTAGACCTCAAAGAAAAGGCAGGTTAGAAAGTGGATTTCAAAGGGAACCTCCTCTAGTGAAGACAGCATAGGAAATTTTAATATCAAACTTTCCACACCTTTAAACTGCCCTGGGTACTACTGGGCAAGTCTGTTGCATTATTTCCAGTAATTTGTTATGGGAAAACATATTTTTATATCTACTATGAATTGCACATGCTTATGAAATTTTATAGCACATGGACTTTGACAAAGAGTTTGTTTAAAAGAGGTTGAAACAAATAATATAATCTTAGGTGGTCTCTAATGGGAAAAAATAATGGAAAACAGTCAGCTACTGCTAATGGTGTTGGACTTACTAAACCTGCAGAASTACTGCACCTTCCCTTGTGCTTGTAGACTTGTAGCCCAGTGCATGAACTATTTCTRTACCTTCTAAGATCCACTGCATTTGTATTGGCCTTACAGGTCTCAGGGTTGGGGGCCGTCAGTCTCGCTCGGTCTGATCTTGTAGTGGCTGGTCACGAGCTTTCTTTTAGGTTTTTTGCYTGTAAATATAGGCTGTTTATTTTTTCTAAAGACCAAGTGGTTATGCCTAATTTGACTTAACTTTTCTTATCTTTGTAGAGTATACATTTTGTCTGTAGTAACAAGAAGTTATTCTACACATGATGAAATATTTTTGTCCCTGTCTTATCAATGAGGGGATTTGGCTTTGTGCAGAGGGGCAAAGGCCTGGCATTACAGCAGAGACCTTGAAAATGGGGGCAYRAGGTGCAATGTAGAAGAGACAGGRGATGATAAGACAAAGGACAGGAGATGACAGTGAAGGCCCAGGACTGTAAAAACTCAWCTCTAGTGCAGAAATGSAAATCTTGGAGCAGAAAAATGGGAGGGAACCAGAAGCACAGGTTTAAACTGTACTGTCATTGCAACAATTTCCTCCATGCCATAAAGCAATTTCTTTTATTTTCTTTCYCTGTAATATAATAATAGTAATATTATTATTATCAATAATAATAATAATAATGAWAATTAATTTTCATGTCAAGATTTTAATTAAAGTATGAACAATTTCTTGGCTTTATGTAAATTTAAGTCAATGACAAGATTTTCTGCATCACAATATCTTCAGGAAAAGATCAGTTTTGCTCTGCATTTGTTCCCATTTAATGCARCACGTGGACTTAGATTAACAAAAAAAAATCCTCCTAAAACCTAGGACATAAAAAAATATTCAGTCTATATCTCCTACTTCCTTGTAAATGAAATTTATTCATTTAAGTTCTATTCTGTATTGTAAAATTTAATTTCTTGTCAATCTACATACAAAACCTTAAAGATACTGGCCAAGGTTAAGTCCAAAATAATTCCTTTAAGCTATTTCCTTCATTGGAAGAACRCTAGATTTGGATTGACACAACAGAGATCAGAGTTTGTCTCAATAACTTATCATTTCCTGTTGAATAATGGTCTAAATGACAGTGAAAGGGCAAAGGGCCCAAGTTACATAGAATATATTTTAGACCTGTTGATATGGATTAGCAAGGATGGGACTGTGACTGGAGATCTTAGTATTTTCTTGGTACAGAAAAAAAAGTCTTCCAGTTCTCAGCTGGAATCTTCTAAATACAAGAAGCATATCTTAAATTAAATCCTGTTCAAGTTTTATTAATTCTCCTGTGTGATGTTGAAATGAATGCTGTATTGTAGTTCAACTCTATGTCTAGATTTTGCCAGCCTATTGACCTATAGGGCTGTGGAATAACAAGAATGTTTCTACAAAACATAGGGATCTATATTTTCTTTCATTAAAAAGAATCTATTTCAATGYATGTACATTGGCACATCTTGAGTCTCCAGCTCCAGAAAATGCTTGCAGACACAAAAGTTAAATATAGCCAAAAAGAAAATATTTCTTTTAATTCAAATAAAACATGAGCTTATAAAAATTAACTGTTGTCTATTTAAGTGGCATTATTAAAAATAAATTATTAAAAATATAATAAGGGCAGCTTTATTCCAGTCTGTCTACTGGCAGTGCCAGCTTCTGATGGCGAGAGCTGTGTCTCTCTCCAGTCACTCAACACACAGCCAAAGTGTCTAATCTAGGCTCTAGACAGCATCTTTTGTTGGCAGAATGGTGGAATGGTTCTGACTTTTTTTGTTTGTTTGTTTTCTCTCTTTTTTTATGACTGCTAAGTAAGCAGAACAATAGACCAACGCAATTAAGTTGCATTTTGTGCAAAATATTGATCGGTATTCCTCAGAGGATGTACACCAGGCAGCTTCAGGAACTGTCCTTTACATTTCACAGAAAGGACTTTTTTCTTGTTGACAACTTGGTTTAGTTTAGGTTTGGTTTTTTCCCATCCTGATGGATTTTGGTGAAACAGCAATTCCAGACAACCTTCAACCTTCCAGAGCCTTTGACTATAAACATGCCTCTTTAATGATTACTGCAACTGAAACATTCTCCCTATGATCCTTCACAGACTGAAAGTTTGTGTTTTGGAATATCTTGTCGAAAATAAATATATTTAATATGTTTGAATACAGTAGTGCTGTATCTGAACAAGATAGCTGTTAGCAGTCACATAGGTACCATCTCCACCTCTGACAAATCATGTCTCAGACATACTTGCCTATGCTATGAGTTACTTAAATGTTTAAAGCAATRTTTTCTGCCCAATGTAGTTTTCTATGATGCTGCTCAACTATAAATTAACTCCTATCACACCTGTGCCTGTCACTTGGTTACTTGAAAACCTACCCTGAAACTTTTTYCTTAGATATAATATTTGTTAATTAAACCTTATATTTATTAAGTTTTTATTCAAATCTAATCCATGAACATGAAAATAATGAAAAAAATCATCAAAAGTGCCAGCTGCAATATATGAACATGCTAGGGAATTTGGTAAAATGTATTAGGCATGAATTAGTAATAAGGAGACTCAATTTCATCCCTTTTTATTTGCACTAGGAAAGTAATTCCAGAAATAAGAAAAAAGGAAATCGASGGGATTTAAATGTGCCCCTTAATCAAAACCAACAACAACAAAAAAGAAAATAAGTAGAATATAAAAAATTTTATAAACATTTTGAGGCAGAATTTTAAATTTTTATTAATAATGTGTATGTCCTAGTTTCATTACTAATTTTGCACCATCATGTAATGACATTCACTGAAGAAAAAACAGTGTAAAACAAAACTTTAAAAGCACCACACTGTGTTTTAAGGCTGAGAATCCTTCAATGAAATGTTTTAACTACAGAAAGGCTGTCTCTGAGTGTTACTCTTCATTCCAGCTACACCCAGAATGTTTTGTTCCAGACATCTGAAAATAGCAGAAACACATCTATAACATATTTTCCATTCCTACTTTCAAAGGCTTCTCATCTACCTACCAAGTCCCCTACTCTTCCCACGCCTGRAAAAGAAAATATTTCAACATATCCTCAAACCTATAAACAATTCTTTCAGATGGTATGTACTTTTAAAAAAAACTGCTGTGAGGAATAAAGAAATGTGAAGACAAGAGAGTGAGCTGACAAGAAAAAAAGAAACTTAATTTGAAACCATATAATGTCACAGATTCATATGAACAAAATTATCCTCCTTAGTAACGTCCTTATAACAGGATGTACCTGGAATTAAATTTTTCTCAGACTTCCACAATAAAATATATTTCACAAGATGGTGTCCACGTAGAGCTTGGTGGCTGCTAGTTGTRTCCCAGACACAGAGCCTGGAGCACTGACAGCCTGATGGCTTCCTCCCAGCTCAACAGCAGCACTCATCTCTGCACACTACTTACTGCCAAGMCCCAGGACAGGAGAGCCTGTGAACCTCTACTGAAGGCCAGCTGATTTCTTGAGAGAATGAGAAGTGGCAAGTTTGAATGGGTCAATGAAGCTCAGAGCCCCTRTGAGGACTCCAAAACATCATCTCTCAGGCAGCTGGTAAGTGACAATTTCATTGAAATACTTTAAGGGGCCCAGTTTGAGATTTTTTTTTCCTTCAACAGTTTCCTTGAACTGGAAGAGAAAGGGAAAATTCAGAATCCAAGAAGAGACTGGGATTTAAGTCCGTCAGGGTAAGAAGAGAGCATCTGGACAGCATAGAGGCAAGAAGAAATAGGCCACGTATCATTAAAATCCAGGAACAAGGCATCTGCAGGTCCTCCTGTTTTACTACKTGTGAAATTACTGTTGGTACATTTAGTCACAGAAAACTGGGTGAATGAACCCCCTTACTTGTCCTGAAGTCCTAACCTGAACTGCAAGCCAGCTGTTCAGTGCACTGCCCACAGCTAAATTTAGTCCAGGGCTTTGTTGTACCASGTCTTCCTGAGCCAATTAGACTTGACATTTTGCACACTCCCTAATTAAAATGCAAATGAAGGGATGAATTATGTACAAAAACAGATTATGCAGGTTAATTAAGAGGAAAACATACCTAGACCCCAAGTTCACTTTTAAGTGGATTTTAAACATAACCTGCTGACACAGCTGAATGCAGAGTCAAGACACAATATGGTGCGTCAGTGGAAAGGCGCTTTGTCTGGAACAAATGTTGTGAGGTCCCCAGAGGATTGCTTCTATAATTGTTCCTCTGCATTTGAGATAAATTAGTGGTGTGTTTTATTCCTGCCTTTAAAATTATGCCTCATTCTTGCAACACACGTTTCTCAGACTGGCTAGCTAAAAATTTGTCCAGCAATAAAATGTTTATAGTAATTGCACAGCACATACCTTCAGTGGATCCATCCTGTCTGCAGTTTTCAATGCTAGYGATCAGAGCTGAGTTACTGGACACTTGAGAGGTTGGCCTGCTCCTCTGAGCACTTTCCTGATCTCTTCCACAACAGAAAATTAGAAAAAAATCAGCTGAAAAGAAAGCAGGTACAATAGAGTGACTTTGTAAGTAGTTATATAGTGGGGGGAAAGAAAGAGATCACGCGAAAGCATTTGTGTTCAAGATTTGGAGAGGAATCAGACAAAACCAATAAGAATCTGTGATAGAGCTTTKTCTTTCCTTTTCCAAGACWGTMTTTTCATTTCTTCAAAGCAATCAATTTAAAAGCACTGTGCCATCTTTAGTTTTTTTTAAATGTACATTTGGAATTATAATTATGCATTATGTGCTTTTAGTAAGCAAGTACAATTAGACCTTTTAAAAATTACTTACAACAAAACTAGCCCTCTAGAGTTTATAAAAATGTGCCTCCACTTTCCATTTTCTGTGTCTGAGAGGAAGGCAAACTTAAAAAGGATTAGTCAAGGCAGGGAAAAAGTGTGCAGCCTGCAGGGAATTTTGAGAAAGTGGTTCAGGATTGCCAGACAAAAGATCTGAGAAAATGATCCAGCACTCCAGCATGTCTGAATATTAGCTTTAATTGCAGAAACTCATGTTCATAGGCTGTGTGTCATCTGAAGAGTCATTTCACACACTTTTATAGAAAAATAAGATGATTGTTGAAYACCTGATTTAGAGCTTGATTCCTTGTTTTACTGCAGATTTCCTGTATAAGMTGGACAACCAGTTCCAATCCTGATTTCTAAAGCCAGTTAACACACAGCTGTATTAATGCACAGACAGGTGCTTTTGAAAGCACAAAGGCACCATCTGCATTTTAGGTTGCTAAATGCTTGAAAATCTGGCTCACTATTTAACTGAGCTGCAGAGCCATCTGTAAAAGAGGAAATAATCAGGTTCCTTTTTTCCTAGATTTTGTCCATTTATATATGTTCTTTCATTAGACCTGCCTTCTCTCTCTTGCTCTCTCTCTTTACATATATATATATATACATATATATATATATATATATATAGTATGACAGATGTTTTATTTTAGTTGTGGCATCTCATCACTGCAGAGAAAAAAATATATTCTCTGGAGGATACACATTGGATACAAAATACAAAATTGGATGCAAAAATAAACGTGTACAGTTCTCCTCAGTTTAGGACATTTATAGCTGTGAGGAAAGTCATGCTCCAGAGCATGTTCTTAGTACATTTCAGGATAATATTTGAGTGATTTTTAAACTGGGATGCCACTTGTCTTCATCAGCAGAACAGTGGATTCAACAACCCACAGTAGGCCCTGTGTGCTGTGGTGTATTAGACTTCATAACACATTTTGACTAAATCCTRAGGAGCACTCAATAGTGGCCGGGAAATTGCAGCAGGGAATCATTTGACATTTACTATTTCTACTTGGATCTSTATTTTTCTTACAGTGTGTAATGTGAAAAGCAGTTGGCTTGGCAGAAATTATCTTGCCAAGTCGGTTCCCACTTGTTTCAGTTATTGCATGTCACTAGATGATAAACTAAAGTTTCTGAAGGTTTGGAGCATAAGAAGCAAAGCAGAGTTTTGAGCTGAACTTCAGCTGGCAGAATTCATCCAAACTTTGAGCTATCAAACATACCAAGAAGATAACCACCAGGGACATATGTGAATCAGAGCAGAGTCCTTAAACTCACAGGTAAGTCACTGGGCAATATTCAGCAGAACAAACCACAAAACCTCTTGCAGCAACCAGCTTTCTCAACAGTCTGGATCTTCTGAGCATCCTTGAGTAGCTCCATGACGAGAACAGGAGCAGAAAAAAAAGATTTGYAAGTTTTTTAGTAATGTAATAACATGGGCTCTTGAGCACAGTCCAAGTTGCCTCTGTTAATGCTGCCAGGGAAATGGTGGCATGAACTCTGCCAGTGAAAATCCAGCAGAGAACTCGGAAGGCACAACTATACAGGGGGCAGAGCGGACTCACACAGCTTAAGACACTTTTTATCAACCACCACTGCATTTTACTGGAGAAACATTTCATCTTCTCAGATTTGAAAACATCTCCTAGTGACAGAGGTTATAATTCTGCTTTTATATCCGAGCATGAATTGTAAGAACAGAAAGCTGAAACTCTTGTTTCTCATTGTTTGTTTGCTTATTTACTTATTTTAAAGGAAAGATAATGGGATATATAATAGGGATAAAGAAAGGATTTTGATGACTTTCTTCACTAGAGACATTCCAGCAGATATGAACTTCATTAATTTGATCAATACATTGTGTCTAGTTTGATGATGGGTGAATTAATAATCCCTTGCATTGGTGGATCACATCTGAGAAGCACACAGATGCTATTAAAATGCTAAGTTTTCTTATTAAAAATAATTCTTCCCAGCACCCAATTTCTGGGCTACAGATTTTCCCATTCCCAGTTAACTCTTCCAGCTTCTCAGAAAATACCCTTGTTTCAAGTATTATCTATTTATGTTCTAGTTTTCTTTGTGTCTAATGTACATTAGGCAAATGCAGCAGTTCTGAGAAAGTGATGAATTTGTTGAATCTTGTTTCCACCAGTATCAAATATCCCTCACTGCAGTAAGCATAGACTGCCTTTGAAATATTAACTYTTATTTCTGGATGTTCAAAAACATTCAATATTTTTAAAAATTTCAAATATCAAAAACATTTAGGGCTTGAAAAGGTGAAACTTTTTTCTGAAAGACAGACCCTAAATTTCTGGAAAAGCCATGGAAGTGCAAGGTCTGTTCCACAAATCACTAATGAAAAGACATTAAGTGCGAAGACAATATAATTTGCTTTAAACAGACAATTCCTTTTCCACTAATGATTCCTTCATATTTATTTCCAGTAATATATATATATATACATACATACATATATTTATATATGTATATATACATGTAAAATCAAGGAAAATCAATAGGCACTAWTTGTAGATATTAATATTCAGAATTCCATCAGAGTTCAGTGCAYTGGCATTTTAGTCCAGTCACCAGCAGTGAAATGTCAGACATTCTAGGAAACTACCTTACCTCTGCAAAAATGTATGTGGCTGTATTATTACCCCAGTTGCACTGCAGCAGMGTGGCTGCTGACTGTGAACAACAAGATGATGGCTGCATTAGTAAATCCACTCAGAGCCAACCCAGGGCCTGACACTGTGCTGTAATTACACATAAATGATCTCACCATTCCTCAGAAGTTTCTGTTCTTCCTGCTGACGTTCTTTCCGAGTATAATCAAATATTACACTTACTTTGTCAAAAGCATGAGAAAGAAGATTTAACAGAAGAGAACAAGATTCTGTGTGATTAAATTTAGCACGAGGAGAGAAAATGGCTTTCATCCCAATAACAATCCTCCTTGCAGCAGGGATTCTCAGGTCTGTGGAAATCTTTYAGCCTGGAATTTTAACAGTCATTAAGTGATTTATATCCTCACTGTCCACAGATATTCACTGGCTGTTAGCACTTTATTAAAATTGTTAGCTTCAAAGGCCTGGTTTATTTCTCAGCTTCCTGCAGCCTGACAGAAGCAATGACACACTCCATGCAATGAACTCCAAGACCAAATATGAGTTTACAATGTCACRGAAATACTTTAATAAAAGAACAGAAAAAGAGAAAAAGTACAAGAATAAAGGCTACACATTCAAGATTTTCACAGGGTTCTCTCCTTCCCTCACACAAGGAATATTGAGGTAGTTAAGACTCCATCAGTATGTGATGAACCCTAAGCTAATGAATAATGGGGTTCCATTTTGCTTTTGTCATAGGACCTGTCTTATGCAGGGGAAAAGGGATTCTGTGAATAATTAAGACTGCTCAATGAAGATTGTTTTCAGTTAGTTCCTGGGATATGCAGCTTTTTCTTCTTCTCTTCAAATGCTCAAGTCTGAAAACATGCTATTCAYTATAGTTGTGTTTTTCACGTGAGCAAATATATAAGGATTTCWAGCCTTTTAAATAAGGACGTAAAAACTAAAAAAATATATTGGAAAGGATTAATTTAGGAAAAGCAAACAAAAAAATCCAAATGAACAAACAAAAAACCCCACCACAGTAAAAGGATGTTCAAAGCCACATTGAGGAGAGAAGTTTGTGTTGGAGGTACAATTTTGTGTCTAATGTTTTATGAATACCTCTGTAAAGCCCAATAGACAGTAGAAACAGCCCAGAGAAAACCTGGGATCCACACCTGTATTGAAGGAATAGAAATTTGCACTGCCACCAGTACAGTGTGARACCAGGCCTACTTTTGCTACACTTTCATGAAGTATTATCTTCAACCCAGATGTTGCAGCATGACTGGAGAACAGCAGTGTGCTGTATTTACCATTGTTGTGTTTCTCTGAGACAGGACAATGATTTTGCTCCTGTTCTATAGCACATATCTAAAGGAAGACTATATGGACTCAAATGAAGATAACATATTCAGATTGGTAACCTTAACCTAGTCATGTCAATCTTATGCAGGACACGTAAACTCAAGAGCTTGAACCCTTGTAAATACCTTCAAAACTAGACAGTTCCCACATRGCCTCAGATTGTGAACACCTCATCAACTTCATACATTCAATTGCCTTTCTTGTTCTACAAATCCAGCTTGTAGAGAGAATCACACCTTTAAATGTTGAATATTGAGGTATTGAATATTTAAATGTTATTTAAGTGTATTCATTGAAAACAAATTTAACAATATTTAATCAATGCCACAAATCTAACAGTGAAATAAACTGATCCCCTTCAGTAAGTCTCTGACACTTCCTAATTGATTTTATAAATCTCTCTTGTGTCGAGCCTTTCTTTTCCACTGAGGAATACAGCAGGTGAAATATTGCTTAGCACAAGAAGCACAGATAAAGAACATTAGTTCATCAAGTGGCTTAGGGACATCTAGTTCCACATTCCCAAAATGCTTAAAAAATGAAAGACATCACATATAGAATGAAGTGTAAATAAATATCTAAGTATGTCTCATTTAGCTTTGGATTGGCAAAGTGATGTAACACAAGGGAGGATGTGAATATGAAAAAGAGCATGTGCCTAAAAACATTTCCCCATACCTTGCCATTTTTTCTAATTTGCTGTACACTCTTAAAGCCTGGCTTTCCTAATCAAAACATAAGATTTAATAAGAGCTGCAGCTGAACAGAACAAAATTACCGCACTCTCTAATATTGCAAACATAATTAACTTTGAATTATGTGAATTAACCATGCCTGAAAAATTATCATTCAGCTCTGAAATTAAATTCTTTCATACCATTAGATTTGTTTGTTAAGCTCAAGTAGGCAAAAATAGTATTTAATAAAGTAATAACGATGCTCTGCTGAGAGTGTTTTTGAGATATATGTGGATTTATCCAAAATAAATCATGGAAGTGCTATTATTAGTTCACTTGCAAATACTGTATAAAGCTGGATCTGCATAATAATATTATGYAAAAGTTTTATGTCACTACAGGTTAGTCTATGTCTATTAAACTTACTTTTCTGGTTATCTCTTTACTTTGATCTGGTAATACCTCTATTTATCCATGCATGCAATGCACAGTGTAAATGTGTTCAACACAGCACAGCATTGACTCCTGAAGTAGTTATAATCTGAAACTGGGCAACTTTTTAGGGCTTCAGAGTTATTTCTAACAGTCTGMTGGAAGGAATTGCAGCTCCATAGGTTTTGGCTATATCATTTTTCACCCTCTACCTTCAAACTAACAGTTTGGTGGTTATCATGTTCCTCCTTCTTTCTCACTAAAYTAATATTCATCAGTGAGAATCTTTKCAAYGCTCTGAAAATTTATATCTCAAAAGGATGGAACCGGGACAAACAAAAGGGTAAGAATCCTAATATATCTCCTGAAGGATTCTGATAAGCCCTCTAGATTTACTTACTAAGCCAAACACCAATTTAACCCAACAAGATCCTCTCACGGTAAGGATTTCCATATTCATTCAGTATCAATTGCAGAAAGAAAGTGGAGATTAGCAGAAAAATCCAACTGGTGGCATTACAAATATAATATCTCTTCACTTTGAATAATTTCTGATATCAAACTCAAATTAGTAAATTTCTTATCTTGAGAGGCTTGTGACAACTTCATAAATCCAGTAATCTGGCAACAAGTGCTTACAAAACCATTTCTGATAGYTACCCTTCAAAACAAACAARMAAAGRAACAAACCCAAAATCCAAGAGAGAAAAAGAACCAAAATAAGCCCAGACAAATTCATTTTTCAAAATACCTTCAAATTCTGATTTTGTTGCATACAATGCTTGCAAGAGTCTCAGTGATTACCTCTCTTACCCAAGAACTGTTGAATGCCACATCCCTCTTCTCCTTGTGTGATAGCCAATTTCWTTTTAGCCCCTCATTTCTGCATCATCTTGCTGCATCCCATTTTGTAGCAAAGGAAGTCTTCCAGGAGAGAGTCTGTCTGGAGCTGAATGTTTCCCAGTAATGAGAATGTGGATAAACAGTTTTTTGGATCTTTTCTGCACTAGCTGGCAATAAAGGGTAAAGATAAGGACAAGCACTGGATGTTTTCTTCATCAATGATATGTTCTGAAAGAAATGGAAAAATTTTTTTCCACATTGGTACTGCTTAGAAGTAAGGAATGACTTAAACCCTCCTGAGGCTGTGTACCCCACAGAGTATCCCAGAGTGTACTTCCACAAGAACCTTCGTAATTTGTGTCTATCAAGTTGGGCRACACACAGGTGAAGTGCCCTCTGTTACAGTACTTTGCAGATCWGTTACAGTTTTGACACCATTTGATGTACTTTTCCAAGCATTATGTAGAAGGGCTGTTTTGATGGAGCAATAATAAAAGGCTGTCTGTGCCTTTCATTTAAGGCTTTTGGCTCTGCAATTCTTTTTTTCAGGGTGCAGTAATGAGCAGGGAAATCCACTGTTCAGCTTAACAGTGAAAGAACTATGCTTTTTGTTACATGTTTTTTACCTCTACATAACCCTGTGAGAGTTTTTCAGATTTTCCTTTTAATTCTTGTCTAGTAGATGATTGCTTCCTGAGGAAGCTGCCTTAATCAAGCAGGAGTCAAGAGAAAGAAAGAGGGGAGTAACTTTTGCCTATAACCATCCAAAAAAAAAAATAAAAAATCAACAAGTGTTCTTTTGAAAAAGCCAGCCAGCCAACTAACTTTTAAGAAATTCTGTTTTGTTTTTGGTTTTTTTTCTCGCTATGCTGCTTGAAAATATAATGTAAGTTATTTAAATTCTGTATGTGACCTGCTAAAATATTCCAGAGACAAGGGAAACTGGTATATTGTCTTTCATATTTCTTCATAACCAATCTGGAAATAGAAATATTGAATTCTGAGATACACAACAGCAGAATGGTCTATTCCACCCATGCAGATTTCTGCTTTCAGCATTTAATGTGTTGGTTAAAGCAAGAAATATTCACTAGTCTTCTAAAKGATGGAATATATCAGTCATAAATGATTGGAGTGCAGTGTCATGGACGTACCTATTTCAGTGTGTTCAAATAGCATAATTTCATACAGGCAAACAAAAGTACATAGCTGCTTATTTAGCAGATAATTATGTTGTCTATAAAGTTTTATACTTATTGGTTCTCCCTGAAGTTAAGAAAAATGTATGTTCACAAGAACATTTAAGGGAAGTAATATGCAACTTTTTACTGTTGGTTCTTCAAGTAAAAGTGACCTACACTAACACTCCCACTCCCATCTGAATGATAAGAATAATTAAATTTTTTTGCTAGAATGGAAGGTAGGAAAGTCTAATTTGTAGTGATCATCAGATAACACAGGAGGACACCAATTTCAGTGGACTAAGTTAGATTGGTCAAAACAGGTTCTAAGCATGAATGCACAAAAGAGATTTGATTAAGTGTCTGCATATGGAGACCATCAGAGATATGCTGGCAAAGAAAGGATAACATTTCAGCTTGAAATAGATCAGTGGATTAAAGTTAGTACTGATATAATCTTGTGCCTCAGGTAAGAAAGAGAAAAAGTTGAATGTCTTGTTGCAGGGACACTCATCAGTAAATGCTGAAGGATAACACCAATAATGGAGTATTTCAGAGAACAGTGGTCAATAGAGAAATATTTCCAAACTTCTATATAAGGCATTTCCTGACTTATTCAGAAGCTGACTTTCTAAAAAGTTAATTATTAAACTACCTTAAATTGTAATGTAAATTCACATAATGATGTAATCACTGATGTAATATCTTAATAACTAGAGACATATTTCTAGGATGAATATAGAAATGGAGTGTAGAGATTTCTTACTGACTAGCACAGGAATATCAATTTTTATTTTTTTCTCTCTTATTTTATGTACTTTAAAACTTTTTCTCTAGCTGGCAAAACTCCACACTTTTATAAAGGTCTTTATAAAGACTATAGAGTCCCTGAGCTTTCATATTCAGAAAAAAAAAGTATTTCAAAATCCTTGCAAAACTTGTTTTGCCTAAAGCTACCTGCAGCCTTTGTTAAATTTATTCCTTGGTACAGAAAAGTCAAAAAATAGAATGCATACCTTGCCTTGCTTTTCTGATTTTTCTTTTTCTTTTCATAATGCTTATGCAAAGCTAAAATAAAATTATGTGGGGAATTCCCTTTCCAATCTCAAGGACTTGTAAGTTTGTCAGACAGGCATCAAGCAATTTAAATTTAATTATTTGTTCACAAAGGAGCATTGTTTATCTTTGGAGCTTCTTGTTCTCTTCAGATTACATGTAAGGAAGAGGTCATGAGAAACTTTCATTTTCCTTAAACCTTTTTGTGATAAAATCACCAGCAGTTATTGGGTGGGATGGAAAATTCCCACACTATTCTTTTGAGACTTTGRTGTAGAAGTCAGAAAGGCAGAGTGACAGGGTCTTCTGGCTCTTCCGAATAGTGGGTGCTTCCCTGGCACGAAATGTATTTCCAGTTTTCTGAAACAGATCTCAACTGAGGCAGTTCACAGACAAGTCAGAGTTCATTATCACCCCCGTTTGGGGGTTGGAATAGACTGGGKTTTTTTCTCAGCTCCTTTCCAACCTAAATKATTATGATTCTGTGTCTATGATTCAGCCACTGTCATTTAACAAAAATAGCTGTGTCTGCCAGCAAATTTCAGGCCCATATTTAGASACAGCATCTTATTTAGAAGCCAAGTTTCTACAAATAATATTGCCTACTATTTTATGAGTTATAAGAGGCTATAAAGGAAGTAAACATTARGAAAAGCTCAAAATGGCAGATTCACTACTACACCTGTATTTCACCCAAAGCTCAAATGCATAATTCAGTGCAGCTAATTTAGGTACTGCAATTATGTATTTAGTGGACCTCTAAGAGATGGYGAGTTATCTCTCACTCCTTTGGGACTGTTAAGAGACATCTACAGATATTAAGATCCCAAGCACATGAAGGAGTCAGTTAACTTGTGTCTTTTGTGTCCACTTTCTCAGAAGAATTTCACAGTTAAAGAACTTTTCTGGGAAGCTGGGGCCTGAAACTTTTGTTCTTCCTGAGGAAGTCAGACTACTTTTTGAAACCCAGATTTTGCAGTAATCTGCTCTGTGCACCCTAATGGTACCTCTTGAGTGAAAGCAGTCTTGAGAGAAAATAATATTTTTTTTTCTTTCTTCTCAAACTAGGAACTGACAAAATTAAACCCTGCTCTGACTCACCTGTATCCCAGGCATAATTTAGTAATCAGGCAAGAAATAAGGTATAAGTACTGGAAAAAGCAGACAAAAAGGAGGAGGTAGAGGAAGGGAAAGAAAGGAGGTAGGGTGTCAACTTCAGTTGGGAAGATTGRTAAAGAATGGATGGAAACAATTTTTAAAAGCTAATGTCAATAAAACAGGATAACTATTACATATAGGATATCAAAGACTAAAGGTTTAAACATACAAAAGCTGTAAAAAAAATTATCAGGATCAGAAAAATTTATTAACACAATTCTGAATARTTTTGAAATTTCTGATGAAAACACATAGAATCAACATTGTCTTACATAAGTGCTAGAGAATTTTTTTTCTGACTTCAAGTGATTTACCTGAAAGCATTCAGTCAGAGGTAAAGAGGATCTTGTAATTAATGACATGCAAGTCTTGCTAGGCACACACAAGTTCAACTTGCATCCCACTGCTGAATGGCATTTTTGGAATATTTTTCTAGTTATATTCAGAGCAAAACCGTTCACAAARATGCTCAGTTCAGAGTGCATTGACACAAATAAAGCAGTAGCAAATTGGAGCTAATAGTCTATTAAACAGCAGCTAAACCCCAGCCAAGAAAAAATTTGAGTATTCTGCTCTGAATAGAGCCTGTCACACATTTCTGGATATTTGTTCAATGATGATTTATTTTCAAATGATCTTTCAAATAGTAKCTATATATGTCAGACCAAAAAGCAGAACAAAACACCATGTGCATGTGCATGTTAATGAACTATAATTACATAATTATTATTATTATGCAAAACAGAGAAGCAGATGTCTTTTTTTTTTTTTTTT
>CADDXX010000331.1:181506-203844 GCA_902810485.1 Alauda arvensis
GAGAAAAGAAAGTCATACTGGGGACATTTTTATTTAGGCCACATGAAGATACTGAAGTCTGTGAAAGAGGCATTGAAGAAGAGATGAGAAGATGCCTTAGGCTGAAAATATTTTGCRAATTGTGGTAACAGACTATAATATGCTAGAATATATCTTTAAGCCATGGAAAATATGAACTGGGGAAATGATTGTTCAGATTGGTGATTTTGAGCCAAGGTATTTGCAATGCACTAAGTGAATATTGATGTAGTAGTGACATCAATAGATGTGGTGTCCTGAGGTATTTAAATAAGTTGCTTGGTGAGATAAAGTCCTCTGCACCAGTGCTTTGAACAGAGATTGAGATGTGTTTAAGGAGCCTCTCTGCCAGTAAAGAAGTGAGACATCTCTGCCCTTGAATGGAATGAAGAACATCCTTTGCACCTGAAYTGTTTATTTTAAAATGACACCCCAGAATGCATAGAGTCCATGGCCCAAGTGCAGCTGATGGGAAAAGCTGCATGATATGGGAGACCCACAGAGACAGGTTCCCGGGCAGCTGTTTCTATGAGAGCTAAGAGCCACAAGTGGACTGTTTCTTTCTTGTGGAGAGTTACCATAACCAAAAGAAACTTCTCTCTCTAAAAAGACTGATGAAAGATTATTTTATAAGAAGTACAGACCTTGGGTTCTGAGTTTTTTTGTTTTTTGGGGATTTTTTGCCTTTATGCAATGTCTGTGAGAAAGAAAAGAAGCTGGTGGGAGAGGGGGGAGTGTTTTTGAATGTTTCATTTCGATTCTTTGGGTTTTTTTTTCCTTTTAGTGTGTGTGAATAAAACTATCTTTATACCTTTTAAGTTTAAGTCTGTTTTGCTTCTAATCCTATCTCACAGCAGAAAAACACTAGAACCACTACACCTACCCAGCTATGAAGTCTCAAATACCAAAGTGTGGAGAGAAAAAGAGTTTAAAATTGACACAGGAAGCTCAGCATCAGCAAATCACAAATGCTGTTGAAGAAGCTCCAAAAATGCTGTAAAGCTTAAGAAAAACTGCAGTGGCATATACCTTAACACATTTCCACCCACTAGTAGCAAGAAAAYACACTGAGGTAAAGAGCATAAGAACTGCACATAGACTGAATTTTAGTGCTGACATAACTTCCCACTTTCCGGAAATGAAGTGTTTAGGAGCTATTAGCTGAAGATTTTTCTCTTCTGAAGAAGTCTCTTGTTTCTGAGAACTCCTCAAACTTTCCTTCAGTCATGTTGCAGCTTGTGTACCATCTAAAGACCTATATGTTTATACATCAATATGTGACTTCAAACAAGCAYTGGTGATACAACAATCTATTTTTATTTTATGGAAAACCTTACTTTTCCCTTTCTTACCCTTAAAGTCTGCTAAAATCCCATTTTCAGTATCATTATCACCATACAAATCAGGCCTTCAACACCACAGCCCTCTTCTGTTTGTTACGTTTCCACTCCACCTCCTTCTAGTTCTCAAAACAGAACATTAGTCCTTCCCCCTCTCTTGCCCCCCYGCCATCAGATTGTGTGACTTACAGTCTGCCCTATGTCCCAAAATCACACTTAGTGATGGCTTAGTGGTGGCTGCAGCATGTCTTGCAGCTGCAAACCTAAGGRAGATGGTGTGCTTTGCACTGAGGACCTGCTGCACACTTTATGATAATGACTTAATTGTGATGGATTAACTGATACGACAGAGCTTCATTCTGAGTGGAAYGGAGAAYGACTGTGACTACTTGCACCTTGTTAAGTTAAAGAAATTCCATGCATGTGTAGAAAGAMAGCCAGTTCAGCAGAACTTCKTTGCCTCTGGAAATMGAGGTTTCCAAGATTCARTATTGATCTGCTGCCAGCARCTGTCTATACTGGCAAAACCATCATCACTTCTTGAGCTAGTTCACAGGGTGGAGAGCCACTGAGAATCATGTCTCAGCTTTAGTTCAACACAGCTCCTTACCTGTATTGGAGTTTACCTTCTGTTGTAGGTACAAATATGAAGGAATGTTTTCTTCATTAAAAAATCTGTGTGTTTTACTCAGTTTTCAGAGTCAAATGATACTGTTTTCCTATTGGTTCTTAGGGTAGTCATTCAATTTCTGCATAACATTATCCKTAAACTATGTATCTGTTGCTTTCACACTTTAACTGTTCCCTGACATTCTGTTACYTCATCCAGTTACTGTTTCTATCCACTGCTTATTCCCCAAATATGGGCTCTTCCTCCCTCCTCTCCCCCRAACTGCAACAACGGGGTTGTCTGTTTGCTTGTTGATTTGTTCGTCTGTTTTATCTGGGTATTTTCTTGAATTTAAACAAAAATTTAGCAGGGAATACCTCAGGAAATTGAACTCTTGCAAAATTATTAGCAGCTTGATCTTGAATACTAAGTCTTCTTAAGCAATCCTAAAYATAGAAAACCCTGCCTTTAGTGCATATTAACTCATGCCCCATTTCCCTTATCACCTATTAGAGAATTTAGGGGGTTGGGTTTTTTCCTTAGATGTAGCTGTCTCAGACTTGCAATACAAGTAAATAAATAACCCAGAACCACAGCTCCTGTAAACCCAGAATAGCTCAGGGATGGTAGTGTAGTTGTTCCCATTAGTATAAAATGAGATCCACATCAYTGTTTTTCTATGTGCTTTATAGACCTAAGAGATTAAATTTTAAAAATCTACATTGTTCTGAGGCTGCTATTTCAGTGTTCTCTCTCCATTTAATATATTGAATTGTCCTAGTGAGTTTACTTGCAGATCATTTCAACTGTAAATAAGCAGAGATTTCCCAGAGGGCCTACTCACACAGTATTTAAAATGTGAAACACTTTACTTGTCCTGTCAATATTGTACTGTCTCATCTAATAAAGAAAAAGTCCAGTGTCAAACATTTTCCTCATTTTGGAGTATAGTGTATATATATATATATATACTCAATACTCCCCAATCTGCAGTACCCAATAACAAAACATGAATATTCATTTTTTCCTCCAAAAATATTGTGAACTGAAGGGAAACCATAAATTCACCCCAAAAGGCTTAGGAAATGCATGTTTATCTCARAAATAAATATGCAAATAAAAATACTGGTTTGAAGTTCAAAGGTAACAAAGCAGGGAYGGGAGTTTCCTCTTCTGTCACCCAAAACCAGAGGTTATTTTGCTGGCTTTTAAGAAACATTATACCTTCAGAAATGTAACTGGAAAAGAGTGCTYAAGGGAGAGCTGTCTGTTCTTCAGCACTTTTGGATTATATTTTAGATTAAACTGTTTAAGGATCACTTTCCAAGTGTGACAACTTCCATGATACAATTAGTTAAATATTCAAATTCCACTTTTGGAGTAATTACAGCTCTTTGATTCTTCAATGTTTCAAACTTGAAAATAAGTTTCTGTGGGAAAAAAATCCAAAAACTACATCTGTTAAGTCTTTAAAATATATACTTCATACGTGAGCAATATTTAGCTGGAATGATTTTCTTGCAAATCCTACTCCTTCCTGCTTTTTAATTTCTCWTAAGGATGTCTCCATGTGTCTAGAATGAAAAATTGAATAAGGAGGAAGAAAACGGACATCCTAGMTTGCTTTTTARAAATTATTTTTATTTGTCAGCAAGTAAATGTCAGACTCCAGATGACTGGGCTAATATTTATGCACATTTCATAATCACCTAGAAAGTTGTGATCTCAAAGTATTTCCTTGAGTTTTGAAATAAAGGTCAAGCCTAGATTAACATAATGATTCACTCATGCCAGAAATCTAAAAGTGTTCTTCATGTCTTGTTTATTTTTCTCTTGATTAACACATAAAGCAAGTAATTTCTTTTTCAAGTTGTAGACTAAATTAAAAAGTGAATTGCCCCATTGTCTAAGAGTTTAGTTGTATTAGAAGAAAAAACTCTATACTCTTRGTAGAGTCATATTTAAACTGTAAACCATATGTTGGGGTATGTTTTTTAAATGTCTTCTTACATAAGAGGTTTGACTTGATTTTCAAACCAGAAGGAACCATTTCCTAATGAGAAATAAYTGCACTCAGTTACACATAGTATGGACCCATGAACATTTATTGTCAATTTGGATACTGTAAGACACCTTGCTTAGCTTCCAGCTGCCACTCCAGGGGTTCCTGGTTCTCAGAGCAGACCTATGTGACCTCTGCTGGTCTCAGGTGTCCTGGAGTGTCTGCAGTGGCTCTGTCTGTATAGGATCAGAAATATGRAGTGGTTGTGGTTGGAAGAGASCTTGAAGAYTACCTAGTGTCAGGGACAATTTCCTCTARATCAGGTTGCTCAAACAGGCTCTGAATCAAGATTCTCAAAGTCAGAGGGTATGAACCCACTGTAAGTTACCTCAGTGTTACAGAGAGTGTGTTCACATGGCTAATTAGCAACAGCCTTTGTCTTTCACCTCCCTTGATTTCAACTCATCAGGTGAGAGATTATGACAAGTTCTCTATTATAACTKCTGCTTTTTATCTTATCCACAAACAGTGATTTCTACAATTGTATTATCTCTATGGAGRTATTATCCCAGATTCTTAAAAGGTATTTTGGTCAATGATTTAATAYTTCTAGTAATCTAATTTTAAGTGAAGAGTACTGAATACACAATTACAAATAACAATGTATCAGAGATTTATAARATTGCCCTTCTCAGTAGTTTTCATGCACACTATTATTGTTTCACAGCTTTTGYTGACTTGTTGAACTATTGTCCTACAGTGATTTACACTGCTGTTGAGGTATCTGCCCAAGCAATGAGACATATTTTTATGACACACAAAATTTGGAGGGTTTTTCTTGTGAACAAGTTCTGCTTTCTATGCTATTCCAGCAGGAAATTCTTTAACCAATATTTTCTAGTTTTTGCTTTGATTTGCTGTTGTTGTTGGTGTTAAGTATTTTTCTTTTTGTTTTCCAATCTTAGCTTTGCATTTTAGCAAGTTTCTAATCTGTGCCAGTATTTTAGTTTCTATTCCATGACTAATGAATTTTTCRTTCACCTCAATAACCATGAAATTTGGATCACATTCCATTAAGCAGTGTCTAATTCTACGACAAGCCCCATTAACTTATATGAGATCAGCTGCAAAGCAAGTTTAATATTCAAAATAAGTAAGGAGAGAAAAATACATCTTAAATATATACCAGACACATGATCATGGTCATTTTACTGTAAGGCAGCAGATTAATTGTATCATATTCAGAAATTCAGAAACTTTTCCATCACATTTATCCAGTTTTAAGAGGTTTTGTTTGGAGAGGGAAAATTGTGAGAGAAAAGAAGAAAATTTAATATTCAATCTGTGATTTCCCTCATTTGAGAAGCCAATATGTTAAAATAAATAAATAAATATGAAACATAAATTTAAAAAAATTATTTTTATACACTGGAGAATATTTACACAGAAAGAAGTGATATATCTACCTACCTAATTGTATATGCCTCTAGTAAGTCCTATCTGTAAGTTATTACACTAAATAAAATTGTTATTAAACATTACTAATGAGCTTCTTGCTTACAGTGCTCAGCATACTGACAAGAGTAATGTAGTTCTTCAGTAACAAAGCACAGATTTAAAGGAAGTGAAATTCTTGAAATTCCAGATAAGCTTCAAATTTCTTCCTTTATGGAAAAGAAAATTTGCATTTGTGTCTGATGTACTTCAAAAATATTATGATCACTTGCAAGTACTTGAGCAAAATACAGCACTACAACAGTCAAAAAGAGAATTGCTTTTCTTTCTGCAAATTCATTACTTACAAATACTGATAAGGTTCAATTTTTCCACCACTACTTATTTTTCAGGAAATCAGGAACAGAAAATCTGTAAAAGTCTGTTGTCTGATCTCTCTGCCACTGCTGCAAGTACAAAAAGGAGTAGGGTCCAGAATTAAGTCCTGCTTGTTGGCAACTAATCAAAGTTAAGAAATCTAATGAGAGATACCATAGCACATACAAATGTGAATGTTACCTGCTTAAAATGCCAGTCTGTTTGACAACATTCATTTATATTATTTTGTATTTTTCAGTCATGAGACATATTTCCATCTAAATAGAACTGTGTAAGATTAGATAAAAAGTGCATTGCTAAGTGACATTTTTGCAAGAATCTTGGAGTTTTTTTCTGGAACTATATGAACAATATTGATTGCCATGTCTATTAACTAAGCAAATAATGCCAGATTCGTATTGCTTAAATTTTATTTACATGCCAGTATGTATGCAGGTAATTTAACTCTCTGGGGAAATCACTCATCTCTTTGATGCTCTGCRTCCATACAGTTGATTTGGAGTGAATCCTGCAGTGAGCTGTTCTTAAGACCTCGTCAGGCTTTTCTTTAACAAAATGAATTTTTCCCTCCCAAAAGATACTGCCAATGACCATGGACATATCTTTGACTCAGCCAAATACTAAAGTTTTAGATGTGAAGGTTTAAGTAGAATTCAGWCTCTGTGAACTTGACTAATACAGTGGCCACACGTACAAGACCCATTAAGGATAATAATATTAAGCAAAATTTTATCTTCTATAGTTTTCTAAAGAAAACCTGCAAGATACTGTATTGACTTGTTCCAAAAAAAATGAAGCATACAGCAACTTTTTTCATTTGCCTCCACATGTTCAAGACTCAATGAAATATTTACAAAATATAATGTTATATAATTTTATATATTTATAAAATATAATCTGTATTTTAATATATAAAAATATATATTTATAGGTAATTTATATTTATATTTATAAAGTTCAGTCAAAGAACCTAAAACTGACAAAAAAGAAACAAATAAAATAAACAAGTGATTTTGCTGTTAACAACAACCTGGTTAGAAATTGGAGCTAATTTTCAGGTGGTAAAATCATCCACAAGTCCATGCATCATCCTAAAAATGAGGAAAGATATTATTTTTTTTTCCTCTCTCGGGGCACACAGCAACAAATTCAACTTTAAAATTACATTTGTAGCCTAACACATGTAAGGATACACTCAATTTTCATCATCACCTTTGCTTTGCAAACTTGTCCCTTTCTTTCCATTTTTCTTGGGTATACCACMTCATTGCCCAACTATATCTGACTGAAATGTGAAGAAAGAGAAAGCATTCTTTGCTAGTACTTGTAAAAGAAGGCAATASACATGAATATCAGGCATATGTCCCTGCACAGTGGATAGAGATCCCCCAGGCAGCTGTGATGACACTGGCACCAGAATGCAAATGSATATGAGACATGGTAATCTACATGATGCTCACCACAGGACATGGACATTTGAAGGCAGAGCAAAAAGCCATTATCTGTCTAACCCACCTTTTCACAGATCAAAGAAGTTTTCCCAGGTATTTTCTTCAAGAAGGAGCTAACTTCTGTAAATATCTAATATATTTTATAAAAAAGCATTTAAGGTTTATACAGTCCTARAATGACACACAGCAACTTCCAACCTTCAGTGTGGAAGTACAATTTTCTGTTTTTATCTAGCCTCTATTCTTGAACATATATATTTTTTTGCTCTCAAAATATAATTCAAATGCTATCCAGCTTTTCAAATRTTTTCTTGAAGAGTAATGGTGTAATTCATACAAAAATTCTCAGTGCCAACTCACTGACATCTGTGTACTCAATAGAATTATGTTGCTATTTATAGGAAATCTCTGGATTTTCATTTGTCAGGGGGAAGAGTGAAATATGGGCTTTTTTTGTACCTTTTACAATAACTTCTACAACTCTTTACATAGTACATCCATTCTTYTCTTTTATTCAAGCAGAAAAGCTTTTGGTCAAGAAAATGCGTGTACTGTGCACAAAAATAGAAGGACTAAAGGTGTAAGCTACAGGAGGAGTCTTCCTTTGCCTGGAAGTTTGATATTTCACCATTGCTCAGCTCCTATCCCTTTTCTGGGGTACAGAAACAAGATTGCCAGCTACCACTAAAGGTCATTTATCTGTGTTCCATTTTCCCTCTTTTACAGAATTATATGTTTTTTGTTATTATGGCATTTTTCCATATAAGTCCTATAACTACAGAGTTAATAGAAGTCTGAGCCAAAAAACATTGAGTATCAGTGTAAGTTTAGTTGTCCAGGAAATTGAAAGCAAAAATTTTTGTGTTTGTACAACGTAATTAAATGCTAAGTCCTAAGTTTAGCTTTTAAATAATAAAATTCAGGTGCACAGTGTTTGATGTGCCTCATGTAACTTGTTTTAACTGATGATTGTATTGCAACCGGTAGCACAACATGACCCCACTGAACCAAAGCAGAATTTGTGRTGAGGAATTTTGTCAAAAACCCACAGAGAGATGTATATGTGCACAATGTCATGGCTTACAAATTTCATACAAATTCAAAACACTCAGAGATGTTGCAAATAAGTAAATGCCCAGGAAGTCTTCTGGGATTCTCTTCCATGGCAGTACAAAGACAGGCAATCAAACCAGTCTGATTTACACATGTCATTTTTATGCAGAGCATATCTTCSTTCCATGGGGTTTGACTTCACAATTCAAATGTTCTTGGCTTAATTGGAGGCGTTAAAAAACCAACAGAATAAAAAGAGTAGTAGGAAAATGAATAAAATCTGAGAGGTACAAATCAGACATAAAATCCACTAAGTCTTGTATMAATATGTCAAAGACACAAGGAAGAAAATCCATTCTCTTATTACACAAAATATAAAATAAGCTTGCAGTATTCAATATAACTGACACTACTGGCAATTGTTAAGTTGTATTTAAGGAGACTAAAACTCTGTCAAAAAAAGGTATTATTTTCTACACTATGGCTAACTCAGAAAAACGGGAAAATTAATGTTTATGGATCCACATCTTAATGGACAAACTAAGCATGAAACTGCCAGCTCAAAGCAGAAAATTATGTCTGTAAAGAAGTTACCTCCCAAAGGGAACTTTAATCCAGAGACATCTAAAGAGAGGATGTTGGGAAGTTGGACCCAGGCTCTGCTCGGTGGTGCCAAACAATAGGATGAGAAAACGGGCAGAAACTGATGCACAGGAAATTCCATCTGATTTTGAGGAAGAACTTCTTTACTGTGCAGTGACTGAGCTCTGGAACAGGTGGCTCAGAGATGTTGTGGATSTCCTTTACTGAAGATCTTCAAGAACTTCCTGGACGCAATCCTGTGCCATGTGTTCTAGGGTGACCCTGCTTGAGCAGGGAAGGTTGGACCAGATGACCACTTTGGTCCCTTCCAGCCTGACCCATCCTGTGATTCTGTGATATGTATTAGGCAATTCAGGCTGCCACAATCAAATCCATGAACCTTCAAAATAGGATGCAATCTAATTTCTTGACTAAAAATGAAAATGAGACCTGTCTAAATATTCATCTGTCTTCCAGCTGTCAGAATTAATAGAATGGTCAATCTGAAAATCATTAATAAAGAATTAAAAATTGAAATATCATTAATGTGTTTTGGAAAAATTTGAAGCCAATGTAATTTCTTGATTAAACTTTTTTCTCACACAAGTARTGACTACATGTAAAATACCACATGTCATTTTGATAAATAAAGTATAAAGATGTACATCTTCAACATGGCACAAGTGGATCCTATCTGGATKGTCCCTTGCAAGCAATTTCAACTCATTTATCATGACATGATTTATTAGAGAAAGGTCTACTACAGTCCAGTATATTAATTTGCTATGCACCATAAAAAAAAAAAGAAGAAAAAAAGAGAAAAAAAAGTCAATACTGCTCAGGTTTGCAAAATGTGGCACATTTTAATGGGCATATGAACTGAGACCAAACAAATAACATGCTTTTGGTTGACCACATCTAGAGACAAAGTAGGCTATTTCTTAGTTAACTCATGCTGAAAATAGTGTCACAACAGCAGTAGGAGGTTAGTTGTGGCTTGGTTTAATGTTTTGCCTTAAATGTAGCAGCAGTGGGCAAAAGGGGCRCACAAGGTGAAAGTTCAATTCTCACAGGCAATGCAGGATTTTCATAAAAGGTCCTGGCCAGATTTAGAGAGGTAAGTGAGGGGTGGCTGAGGCAGTGGCGGAAAAGCAAAGCTTAACTCCTTAGTTCCCTGTGGCTTTAAAGGAGATCAAGCAGATTATATGACAGAAATCAGGGAGTGTTTGTACAGTAGTTAAATACAGTCAGTAACATCTTCTTCAGTTTAATAAAGAAAACTCAGGGACATTAAATGGAAGGGAAAAGCAAAAACGTATTCATGTCTTTTCCCTTTCCCAAAAGCATGGGACACATTTTAGCTAGTTTTGCAATGAGTTCTCCACCATTTGGAATGTTAAGACCAGAACAGTCTTTTTTACTTTGAATTCCATTTCTCTTCATAAAGGAATTTATTTTTATGAACATCCTAACATTTGTTTCATTGAGAAGGAAAAGAGATGACTGTAGTGGTATCTCTTGACTTTTAGGGTGAAAAACATTTTWAAATCATATTAGATTGCATTAAGCATGTCTAGGAAGATTTATGAAAACACCCAGATAAAATAGAGTACAGTAACAAAAATATCAAAACCACTCTTCTGAAAGGTCTTCTCATGGAAGATATTGATTTCTTGCCTTGTCATCCTCTCAGCAAGGATGAAGGGGGTGCTTAATAGATAGGATTTCCAAATATCCTCAGAAATWAATTTGTGCTTTTGTGTTCACTCACCACTGCAAAACTTCAGAAGGTAAGAAGGTAAAATGACTTCGTATTTCTGAGTTGACATACAGAATCCCAAAGGATCAGTGAAGGAAGTGAATTCACTTTTTTTTTTTCTGCATGAATACATCTGAGAAATTGTACAGGTATGGTCCCTTGAATTGTATTCAGTGACAAGAAGGATTACCAGAAATTATAATCAAAATTTTATTTAGTGTTAAAAAAGAATTTCAACTACTTTGGAAGGCTATTCTTATAAGTAGAAGAAAGTGGGTCTGTTTTCAATAATGTGCTTAAAKTTTTTAATTTGTATTATTTCAGTGTAATTTGTATTTATAAAAAAATTCTATATAAGAAAACCATTTCAACTTTAAAAACATATGATTACTTCTTAAATGAATGCTGTTTTAGTTTTAACTTGTCTTGAAGACAGAATAATATTCATGGTTTGGATTTGACTGAAAGACTTGATGCCATGTAAGGGTTTGTTTGGGTTTCCCACCCCAGCAYCACTCAGGACTGTCCTAACTATTATAATCTGAAGTCTGAATTAACAGCCACATTAAATACATCTGGCTTTATTTTCACCTCTAACCTGCCTGCAATAAAACTGCTCTTTCAGCAAATAAAAGTGGTGAGATTCATTGCTGTGTTGTTTTTAATACCACTGCCTCTGACCTCTGAAGCACAAACATTCCAGAGAAAGAAAAATGACATCATTTTCACAATAGAATTATTTTTATACCTTTCTCTAAAAATATGTTAGATAGTAAAATCACATYACTCTTTTGCATGTGTAATTCATAGCCTTTTACAGATGCCARAAAATGCCCTGTAACAGGAGAATTACACACTAACTAAAATGAATACACTACTCCAAGAAAAAGGAGAGAAAAAAAACCTTGCAAAAGTGGAACTTGAATTTCAAATACAACTAATGAAATGTGGCAAGGCACCAARAAATTAGGGTCTTTTGCAGTCCTTGCCTCAGTTGGATGTACTTTTTAAATAAGTCTTAGAAAGGACAGACTTTGAGAGACTTGTAAATGAGGGATGAAGGCTACTAGAGTTGCACATGAAGAAACAAAGCAGCACAGTGCAGTTCAGTTAATCAGGATGCATTTAACATGGAAATTTTCTTAATTGAGATGTGTCCCAWGAAAGCAATTTAAGACTAATGATACCTAATAGCAATAACTGCTGTTTAATAGGGATGGTAATTCTGCTTAATAGGGATACCATCAGGTAATTATGTCCTGGTCTGAACTGCTGACTTYTGTTGGCAAATCTCTTACCTGTCAGGCATCCAAAGAGATGTGATCCTTGATCAACAACTGCAGGGAAGCATAAACACCAAATGCAAACTTTGCTATTGTAAATCTTGGTTTTATAGGATGTCCCAAATTGATGAATAAGATGTYTTGTGTAGTTTTTTTCTGTTGTAAAGTTACTCCATGCTGGAGATGGCTTTTAACTCACTTATTCAAATTGATGAAGCTCTGATGCACAGGTTGCTCGGGCTGAAACAGCCAAATTCTGTGCTTTGCAGTCAAAGAACAAGTGACTGATAGTGTGGCAGTCTTGCTGCAGCCTCCTGGAGAGAACATTAGGCATGAGGATCCTCCTAGTGCAGGATCCATTTACTCTGCCACTGTATTCTCATTAATAAAGTCTTCTGTAATTTAACCTAGCTCATACACATGCTCCTTGGGTGTCATTACATACAAAAGAGCTTCTATTTGCTAAGGCAAAATGACCTTCATAAACTCCACTTTCATTCTGTGCTCCTACATCTGCCAGTGTTGTTCATCAGCCTCCCAGGAGGAGAGATCAACAGAGAGCAGCAAGCAGTAGCTCTGTGCCTAATACCCACCAATCAGCATCTTTAGAACAGTGAATTCCTGAAAATATGAAAAACACTCACTGAAAAACAGCAATGAGAAATGCAGGGAGAAAGCTGTAAGACTTGRCAAATATTCCCTGTTTCCTTTGAGGCCACTGTAATCCAGAAACTTTTGGGAGTATTTCACTTAAATACAGTCTCCTCTGAGGTGGGTATAATTTGTCTAWGAGAGAGAGAAAAAAGGTGGAAGGGTGGCTAGGGAAATGCAGTCTTCCAGCAAGTTATATTATTATAGAGGACAAACAGGTGTAATTCACTACCTCAGGCACCAAACAGTCACAAGAGGACCRTGGAAGAAAATAGTTCAACAGTCTCTGAAACACTGACTCAGGAAAATGGAGTGGACAACTGACAGTTTATACAGCAAATTCAGACATGTACTCTCATCAATTGTACTCAAAGAGGCTACAACTGATACAGGCCTATGAAGAAACTGCTTAATAGGTTATGTTTCAGTCTTTGCATTGTTGGCAAATTCTTCACACAGTAAGTGTTTCTAGTATTTATGCTTTTATACGTAGGAACACTGTACTGTCTCTCTAATTGAATTATATCCAGAGTAACATTCTAGAAATACTCTTACAGTACTTTTCAAAATAGCTTCTCAAATCCTTTAAATTTGATGTATAAAATCAAATATTTATATGTCAATACATATGTGTATGTGTATGTGTGTTTTGTATGAATCATGTGCTCTTGAAAAAGTCATCCTAAAAGAGGAGGACAAAATTTAAAAAAAAACGATCAATGAAAGGATCACATACATGTCACATACATACATGTCAAGAACTCCTCAGTGGTTTTTCTCCAGCCTTGGCCAGAGTACCACACATCTCTCATTACACAGCTGGCTATTTTAGCAGCTAACTAAACTCAGCTGTGCTGTGTTGACAAGTAGCTGGATAACATCTGGAAATGCTGGCTCTTCCTAGCAAAGAGAGAAGCTTGCWGTTAGTAAGTGTCTCTCAATCAGTAAATTTTAAAGAACATATCTGTAATCTCCTGTTTCAAAATATATATTTTTAGAATGATCAAATTTTGGAGCAGGAAGGTATTTATTTTGTTACAGCAAAGCTACTAAATGAACCCTTGCTATTATTGAGGAGAAAAAAAAAATGTTCTTCCTATCTACAAAGGAACAGAAACACTGCTGCTGCTGTTTTCCCAATTASACTGTGTGCCCTGTGGCCTGCATGGATATGACCCCAGCTGAGACTCTGTTGACACTTCATATTCACTTCTCTTACACAAGAAAAGAAGAATTTTCCACATTACTAACGGTAGAAGTTTCACACTCAGGAGCCAGCACTATTGTCTGTGAAAAATAAGAATTTATGATTAACATAAATTGTAGGAGACAGAGAATGATGAGAAAGTCATGAAGAATTTCAGATAAGAAAATTTTAAAAGGATGGGAGTCCTATTTCCAAGCTACTTATAAATTTATTCTGTGCACATAGATTTTTAAATAAAGAGACCATGCTGTAAATAGTCATGAAAAACTATAAAGGTTTCTACTGCCTCAGGAAACAAGGAAAAAATCTAAATAAACAAGAAGATTTAGAAAAGCTCCCTCCATGTTCTAGATATAACGTCTGCTATCTAAYGTTTTTTTACAAGAGACATATTTATTAAATAAATCATATAATAGTTTTTTAATATGTTAAAAAAGAAATCTTCCATTGTCCCACCCAACATTTCACTGATATGCTTTAAAGTTTTATTCCTCTAATCTCAATCTAGAATTGTCTGCGGAATGCCTTGCCCTAGAAGAGACAGAAGAGACCTCTAGTTCCCAGCTTCCCAATGTATTATCCACAGTGTCCTGGTTTGGAAGGACAGGTGTCTGCTAAGGGAGGCAGGAGCCTCCCTTGAAATGGAGAAGGTAAACCACCTCCCTCTGAGTTATTATTTTGAAATTAAGGGACTCTCATGTAAAAATATCGGAATAGGAATAACAGTTCTTTACTAGGAAAATTAAAATAAAAATGCAGYAGTCCAAAAAAAGACAACAAACAAAAGGAAAACACTGACAGAGTCAGAATACTTGGTCAGAAACTTTCTGTTTGTAACTCTTTTGTTAAGGATAGAGGAAAGGAATCAYTATGTTTGGGTCCTCAGCAACACTTTCACAAAAGCAGAAAAGGAAAAAGACAAATGTGCAGTGGAAAAAAGCAAAAWGAAAATTACATTAAGAAATTAATTAATAGTCTATCTAGCAGCAGAAATACACAAAAGTTTACCTATGATTGAAAAAGTTTACCTATGAGTGGGAATTGACTCWTTTTTTTTTTTAATTTTTAGAGAAGGATGACTGCTGTTTGAAGTCATTTTAGGTGGGAAAGGGACAATGCACGTATATGAGCCCTGTAGACCATCTCTAGTCCTCATCAGCCACTAGTGCTCAAGTAGCAGAAAAAGGAGGTAGGACTTCCAATSCCAGCCAGCTCCAAGACAGACCCATCACTGGCCAAGGCCAGGCCTATCAGCAACAGTGGCAGCACCTCTGGGATAATGTATTTAAGGGGAAAAAAAAATCCCTGGAAAACAATGACTGCAGCCAGAACAGGGAAAGAGTGTGAGGAGTCCTCCCTCTAAGGAGGAAGGAGTGACAATGTGTGATGAACTGACTGCAGCCTCCATTTCCCATTCACCACCCCACTGGTGGGAAGGAGGTAGAGAATTCAGGGATCAAGTTAAACCTGGGAAGAAGAGAAGGATAGTAAAAGGTGTTTTAAGATTTGGTGTTATTTTTCATTATCTTCTGATTATCTTGGTAAGTAAATTAAAATACTATGCCCAAGTCAAGACTATTTTGCTTATGATGGTAACTGGTGAGGGATCTGTCCCTGTCCTCATCTCGACCCACAAGCCTTTTCATATATTTTTTCTCCCTGGTCCAGCTGACAAGGGGAGTGAAAGGGTGGCTTTCGTGGGCACCTGTCATCCAGCCAGGGTCAACCCACCACACTTATACACCACAAAGGAAATTTAAAGTGCCTTACAAMCAGTGGTGAATTTATTTTTAACAACAAAATCTCTATAAAAAGAGCTTTKCAATTTTCTACATCATTCAATTTCTAGGAAAAAGATCTGGGAAACGCTCCCACAGGAAGAGAAGGGCAAGGCAGATTTATTCAGTACAAATGACTCTCCATTAACTGCATGTTGTCAGAGTTCTCTTTTGAATCTTATCAAGGGGGGCCCTAGCTTCCAAAGTTAGAGCCTTTCTCTGTAGTTTACAATATGATCCTGGATGAGCAAATATAACTCTTCCTACAAATACGGTGACTGAGATGAGCCACTGAAAAATTTTTTTTCACATCACATCAGGACATACTTTTAAAAATGTGAATTAGTCCCACACATATGCAGCTACTCTAGTGTTAGAGTTTGGATCCTGCATGCATTTTCAAAGCAAACRCCTTGATAATTCCTTCTTCCTGTGCTTCCTCTGTCTCCACATTGTGGACTGATCTAATGAAATTGATATGTTTCTGATGAGAGGTAAATGGAATTATCTGCTTAAGAAGTACATCTAGGATACTCCCACTGCTATGTCAGTTTATTAGGTCAGATTAGTGCTTGTTTGAAAATAAAATAAAATTTAAAAAGAAAAAAMCAACCAAACAAAAACCCCAACATTGATAAAAAATCCCACATTGAATATCATGTGCATGTGATGTCTTGTTCTGTTCCTAGATGGTAACACACATTTAGCAAATCAGTCCAGAATTGCACTTGCTTTAAAGCATTAAATTCCCAAGCAATGTATTAGAACTAAAAAGAAATTAAAGCCCTAGGTATAAAACCTAAATAAAGAAAGATTGTATAAAAGCTTCTTACCTGTTTTGCAATAGTGGATTTAGCAACAGAACCATCAAAGAAAACCCCCAAAAAACCAAAAAACAATTCCTGTGAGATTGAAAAGAACCAATCATCGTAAATTACTAACTGTAGAAAATCTAAAGATATGAGCCCATGCATCAGATCACCTCCAGGAACACTATAGGAGTAGGTATAATGCTGTTTCAATGCACACCAACATATTATCAAGAATAATTTAAAAAATACAGAAAACCCCAGCAGTCACTAATTCCCATTTGTATGCAATTACCTGTAAAATGTATGGATAASTTTGAATCATTGAAGCCACTGATGCTGTCCATTCTTAATAAACACACATGATCAGGAACTGTTCTGCTTTCTTAGCAGTGAGCTTGTAGAATTATCTGCAGAGACAAAAGCAGTAATAGGAAGAGAATATAGTATGCCCTGTGGAGTATTACTAGGCAGTACATTCATTAAACAGCTCTTATGATACCATAAATGCTTTAGTCATAAGAACCAAACATAAAATCGCAGACTTCCTAATACTCCAATAGGGACTACTTTGCTTTTTGCAATATACGGTTCTTCTTTTCAGAAAAACATACTAGTACCTCTCTCCTTACTGATACAACTGGTTTTGCTGTGCAATATGCTCMGAATATTGCAATTCTATATATTTTATTATAGCTTTTATACATTAGATTGCTATGGTAAGACATCTAAATCGTTTACCTAATTAAACCTGTGCTAACAAAATATCTCGTGGCATTATAAGGGAACAAAATTCTGAAAGGATTTGTGGAATTGCAATGCTGTAACAATCTGGAGTTGTTTTGCATATAGTCCCGTATTTTACAAAGACAATACAAAAAATATCTCAGCCTGCAGAGGAAATGGAAAAACACAGCTGACTCACAGATGGAGTAGAMTTTTCTCTTGTCTAGACAACAGGTAAGTGGTGACTGAGAGGATATTTACTTAGGGGRTAATATATATAAGGAGTACACTGATCTGTAAGAAAAAACATGTAATGGACCAAATTTGCATAAATGATCTCAGCTAATGCTCATTTTTTCTTGTAGAAAATCTAGCAGAAACTGTTATGCATGTGGTTAACCACACATTGTAGACTCAGATTTGACTACTACACATGACATTTCCATTAGTCCTTTAAGGTGTTCATCGCTTAATCAGTTACCGCCTAAAATAAAACAAGAAAAGACTGACCAATTGAAATGGATGAGAAGCGTTTAGATTTTGGAAGCATACATAATAAAAATCAACCTATGAAACATAAATATATACATCTAAAAGATCTTTTGAAAGTCTATGAAATACAGACACTCTCTACTTATCCTGCAGTTTAGTGTAGGTTTTGGCCTCGTATATAACAGTCATTTACATGTGTCTGTATTGACTTCTGAGATCCAGCAGCAATAGTCTTTGATCCCCTCTCTAGTCCCATCCCTTCAAACAGGCACGTTCTTCACTTTRGGAGTGTGGGTAATAATACAACTGAAGAGAGTAAGCCTTACTATCTCTGCATTAGGGAGTTTAGCAAGTGCATAAAGAAAAAAACCACCAAAAAACWACCWGAATTSMAGATCACAATGTTATCCAATACTCATKACKTCTTTCTTCCTTTCAAATCAACTGYTTCTGTTGCATTGTTTGATGATTTGAAGTCAGAGTCAGGGTACTTCATCTGCATGGTTTGTATTTCTGTTATTCTTTCAGAAGGCACAACAGACTTCTTTKCTTTGAGGGGTTCTGCATCAACTGGAAGCAGAGGTTATATCAAATATAGTAATATTAAGCATATTTTGGTAACTCTGGAATTTAWCATATTTTTAGAATATGAAAGATTAATAGTTGGAAATTACAGAGCWWAAAAAATCCCTGTATGAAAATAGTAATATTAAAATTAACAATTGTTTTGAATAAACACATTAAAAACACATTGTAGTCCCTGTTGTAGGATGGAACAGTTGATGCCTGTTTCCAGGGCTCTCTCCAATAATATTTTTTCTTCAACCTGTAAAAGATATATCATGCAGACAACTGCCCTCAAGAGAGATTGTTAAGTTAATATTGCCAGCTGCTGTGGGAATCAGAAACTCCCTTGTTTTTTCTTGCTTATTTTTCCTCAATTCTTATATTTGAGCAGACTGGGTGTTCATTAGAGACAGTGGTATCTTGTTAAGGTTTTCAGAGATTTTAGCTGTACTTCACGTGCATTTATGCTTCCATTCTTTTATTCAAAAGGTGTCATCTGGCATTAATTCTTTTCTGCTTGTACRTCATGGGACAGTCTTTTTAAGAGCTTATTTTTAATATCAGAGGAAAACGGTGCTGCAAATCAGTTGTTGTGCAGATACCTTATCCAAAGTGCTATTTGGACGAAAAGAACTATGAAACATTGCTGAAGTTTTACTCTGAATATTCTTTATAGGATTTTACAAACACTGAAAAATAGAACAATTTTGCTATGTTTCACCAGTCATATTCCAGCTGATCAACTTTACACAAATCACACCTTTTGAACATGGGAAATATTTCTTAAGTATCTTTGGGATTCCTGGCATTTATTTACCCTATCCTTCTCCTCTGTGCCTTACCACTCCCAGATATCGCTTTTCATATGGATCTGAGATCTTTAACACTCCAGCAAGATATAGATTGACTTATCAGTTCTAATAMCATAGATATGAAATTCCACATAAAAGGAAAATCTCTACAGAGTGTGCAATTATCACTTCTCAGTGGAGGGTCATTGTATTTCAGGACAATGTCATTACACAAGGCCCATGCCCTGAAAAATACACAAAATTACATGTCTGTGATTTTCTGATTTTGAACGTTTTCTTGAATACTTTTTAAGACAAGATTATTGCARATTGACAATCATTGTTTCACACTTATGTTTTATGATTTTAAGAGTGATTAAAACATTTTCTACTCTTTCACATGTTTTCATAAGTGATATTTAAATATAAAAACAAAATTTTTAATATTAGAATAGAATAGAATAGAATAGAATAGAATAGAATAGAATAGAATAGAATAGAATAGAATAGAATAGAATAGAATAGAATAGAATAGAATAGAATATTTCAGTTGGAAGGGACTTAAAATGACCATTTAGTATACCTGCCTATTTACATATAAAGTATGTCTGTATGTTTGTCTGCATTGTTATTTGCACAAAACCATTGTTTTCTGTTAGGATTATCCATAGTTGTTTATTCCTAGTTGAATTATATAATATGTTTACTTTTTTAATGTTCATTTACTATAAATAAAAGTCTAGAATGTAAGTTCTGTGACTAAGCTATTTTCAGGGTTTGTCCAATTGACCTCAGTGTTTATTTTGTTTCATTAAGTCTCTATAAAACCAATCATAGTTAAGATATTTCTTCATCTGTACTCTTAACTAATGTGATATTATCACTCACCAATTATTTTTGGGTTTTTGGGGTTTTTTTACATTTGGAGAACCTTCCTGACTTTTGTCCTTTGGATACCTTTCAAGTAGTAGGATACAGACAATATTTGGGTAGATTCAGAAGAAGATAACCTGGATTTGGTAAACCTAGCAAAATGCAGAAATGTAAACACTTTGTCTTGAATTTGAGGTTTAATTCAATTTGGAGACAAAACTCAGATTGAGGCCAGATCAACAAATTCCCAGGAAATACTTTAAAGCACTTGGTAGTGTGTTGAAAAGAGAAATCCTCAGYGTTGTGAAGAGAAAGATGAGAGAGCATAAGAAATAYAGTAACACATATTTTTGCTTTATTTTGGCAGGACACTCATTTCAAGAAAATAATGGAGTGGCAGGTTGCTAATAAGAGCTTGAACAATAAGGCCTGGTTTAAGCCATTTAAAAGGTAAAAGTCATTGGACTTTATCTAAAAGAAAAATAACTGTAGAAATATTGAGAGATGCCCTTGTTGCAAGTGTTTTGAGGGGGGGCTTGGGGAGCTGGGGTTTTTTAGTTTGGGAAAAAGGAGGCTCGGCTCACGGGTGACCTTATCATTCTCCTCCCCTGAAAGGAGGTTGCAGCCAGGTGGAAATCAACCTCTTCACCCAGGCAACCAGTGAAAGGACAAGAAGACATGGCCACAAGCTGTGCCAGAGGARGTTCAAATTGGACAGCAGAAAGAATTTTTTCACTGTAGGGGTGGCTAAGCATTAGAACAGATTGCCCTAGCTGGTGGTGGAGTCACCATGCCTGAAGTGTTCAAGAAATGACTGGACGTGGCACTTGGTGCTACAATTTAGTCGACGTTGTGGTGTTCAGTCAAAGGTTGGCACGCATCTTGGAGGTCTTTTTCAAGCTTAATAACACTATGATTTTATTCCATGAATGGAAAATTCAGGTCACATCACAAATTAATTAGAAAAAGGACAGATGATGGAATTAGGTCAACWGAATAAAAAAGAAAAATGTGGTTATCCTATGAGATAGAAGRAAAAAAATATTTTTAAATTGTGTCAGAATACCAAGAAAAAGGAAATTAAGGGTGTGTATTTAGATACTGATCAAGACTTAATATTGGCAGGTGTCCAGTATGAAATTGGTTGGAAATGGGAGAAGGAATAAGGTCTTGAAATATATTGTTTTAATAAAAATRAAAYWGTACAGCAATGTATTATAAGCCAAATTAGAAATGTCTCTCCTCTATTAAATTTCTTCATATTCTTCATGCATTTTTCAATTATTTGTATACTYTACAGAGGTTAACTATCCTTCCTCCAATTTCCACTGCCAGGTGTCTGCCTTGAGGCAACTTTACTTCATGAGGTTTCAAAAAAATACACTCTGACCATTTATTAGAATAAGAAAATATGTTGCTTTGCTATTGATAACAAATTCTTACAGTTATTTATTGAAAAATCTTCAGTTTTCCAGGCTATTTTCTTCCAKGTTATGCACTGAAATTTTGCAAAAATGTTCTTCTGCAAGTGATGCGGTCACTTTCTTTTTTTTTGCTGTGAAAAAATGATCACATTTGGACTTGCCATAAATTTCTGGAATTGTCATAAAAACAATGACTCATAAGGGAAATCTGGTACAGCAAATTTAGTTTAAAAACTGCAAATCATGACTGGGATTTCTGACTACTGAGTGAAAAGTAATATCTAAAACTGGATAAGACTTGATGAGCCAGAAACTTAAAATGAGAGCCTTTAAAAGAAGGACCTGAAAGGGCAAATAGAATGAGTGGAAAGGGTGAGAGAGACAAAAGYTGAGTGAGAGGAAGATATTGGTACTGTGGGACAGAGAGGTTCAGGGTACCCAGGGTAGGAAGAGGGCACTTGTTAAGTAGAGGAGAAGTAACCAAACCCACAGGCAATTGCAGAAKTTTTACAGGTAATAGGAGTGTTGCCAAAAGAGTACAAAAGCAACAGGAAAGTAAAATGTGAAGTAACTCTACAGAAGAAAAATTGACAGAGTGAAAAAAGATGGGAGCAAGAGAGGAAAAAGAGAGAGGACAACAAGGAAGGATAGAAATGGGACATCTGAGGAGGAAAAATGGAAAGAGTGGTCATAAGAGTGACATAATTATATAGATTGGAAAGGAATTTTGAAGATTACCTCTGCTGAAAACAAGGACAACTTTGAAATTATAGCATGTTATTCAGTGCTGTGTCTGGTTAAGATTTTTAAATCTCCAGCAATGAAGGCCCAAAACTTCTAAGGAGCCTGTTTCTAGACATAACCATGCTTAGAAAGAAAATCTTTCTTTCTTTCTTTCTATCCATCAAGAATTTCTTTTAGGGAATTCCCTTTGCTTCTTGCCCTTGCATGGATGAAGGACTCCTGGAATGGGTGTGCCTTTTTCTCTATGTCTAAATCCCTTGTAGGCAGAGGACATTTATCTCCTCTCCTCTCCTCTCCTCTCCTCTCCTCTCCTCTCCTCTCCTCTCCTCTCCTCTCCTCTCCTCT
>CADDXX010000331.1:204049-231317 GCA_902810485.1 Alauda arvensis
CCATGAGAGGCTCAAGCCTCTCAGGATCCTTTTGTTGTGTTTTCATTATCTCACTTGTACTGCAGGGACCAAAGCTGGGCATAGTGCTTCAGATGAGGCCTCATGAAGTCAAAGGATAATAATYTGTCATAGAATAATTTAGTGTTTATGTCCATAAAATAATGTTAAACCTGAGATTCTGGAGCAGTGTCAAAACCACTGCAACTCACTATCAAAAAGAGTAAATAATCACAATGAAAGAACCTTGAAATTGAAAGTTCATCCAAACAAGCATGAAAAAAAATCTGTATTTAAAATGTCAGAAATAATTAGTGCTTCACAAACCAAACTCAAAAATGCTTTAAACTAAYCTAAATTTTGTTTTGGTGAATCCTATTCAGTTAACTGTAAGGAAGAAGAAAGAATTTCTCTTCTAGGCTCCAGGCTGAGTCTGYAGAATCTGTGCAATAGGAAATTTAGGCAAAATGGGAAAAAGAAATTAGCAAAAAACAAGGGAGATGAACAGTCTCTTCTTCTGAAACACATATAATAGGAGTTTTGAGCTGAAAATTGCTGAGTCAGAAATTAGCCTGGAGGCCCACAGAGCAATTTCTTAAAACTCACTTTTTAGTTTGGGGTAAGAATTCAAATACCCTTACTAGGAKTGACATAAAAATGAACTATGTCAGAATAAATGGCAATGCTGAGGTTCACCTGATAAGCAGAGGCTAAGCAAGCCATATGTTTACACATAGCTTYACAACATTGTGGACTTGGACATTTAAAGTGTGTGACAACCATGTATTTAGAAAATAACARACCTAAATTTCACAGAATGTTCAAAAAGAAGGATAACATGGTGATATCGGCACACATTGCAAGAGACCAGCTGGCCTTTGTCTCTTCCTTTCCTGTTTCTGTTTCATTGTCTGTTGCTAGTGTCACATTTCAAAGGAATTATTTTAAWTCAAATACTTGAAAAACTGAATAGATGTTTCCAGGCCATCACCCACCAGCAGAATTCTGATTTCCAAAGATGYATCTCCAAATACTTCCTTTTTATATATTTTAAAAATTACTAGAATCTAAGACCTCTTGAGAGACAACTAACAGCAAGCACTGAAGCTTAAAGTGRTGTGACAAACATGGCAGCACACTGTGGTAAAACAATTGAAGCTTGTAATTAATTTCTATCTTTAAATTCCCATCAGTAATGCTTTGTTGGAAGACTCTGACAGGGTGGACCTATCAAAAGGGAGATTTTCAGTTGCAAAGGTTACAATACTGTTTGCATATTTATTATGGGAATCACCAGATAATGATTAGAACAACACACAAGAAATACATAGACCTGTGCATTTAATGAAATCTCCACAGTATTAGTATTCCTTATGAAACATTTAATATTATGGGGGCAAGAATCACCTTTGTGTTTCAAGTCAATGGAAGGGAGGAAAAACACCTTGTAACATTCAATTCAAAGGTATAGAAAGAAACCATAAATAGGTCACTGTAAACATTGTTCTAGGGATTTCCTTCATGAATCTCATCAGGCTGCAACAAGGCTCAAGTGAAAGCACTCTGAAAAAGAAGACAAATATACTGACAGACACAGATTTTCAATTTAATTTCTATTCCRCAAGAGGCCAGCTATGAATGATTCCCAATGTGATTTTCCTTTGAACACAAGGCTACTCTCTACCCTTTACAACAATAGGGAAGAATGTGGAGCCAACATCTAGCTCCAGGTGTCAAATCTCCCTTGGCAATGTCAAGCAAAAGAGACTAATCAAGTAAAGAAATGCATTCTATTCTCTTATTAGAAATGTTTGGATTACAATTTCTTATTTATTTTAAATAGTAAAATTCATATGATGTAACTTTGTATGTGTACATATATATACATGTGTTTGTGTATTTATATTTTTGTACATATATATAAGCATATAAACCAAAAAAATACAAAAGGCAAATACCCATGTAGAGGTTCATTTTATTTGTTCAAGACTGAAGCTGTGAGGAAATATTTGAAGTTTCCATCAACTGTTCAACTGTTATTTTGTTTGTTTCTTTTTTTTTCCCCAAAAGAATGTGGACATCAGAGCTCATATATGTCCAAATAACAACTAGAATGAATGGAATCTGGAGTCAGAAAGATGATAATGCAGTCTTTTGAGCCTCCTGAATCCTTAGGCATCTTTGAGTTGCATGTTCTCTTTTACACTCATAGAGGTTTCAGAATTGCTGTAGCAATGGCTGACTATCAAACACAAGAGGTGTCAGACAAGCCAAGATTTAGCCAGAATAGGACAATCCAGTTCTGTATGTGGTCTTTCTGGGCAGGAAAGCCAGTGAAGTCTTTCTCAAGTATTTGATGTTACATGCAACATGACTTGATAGAGCCTACAAACCCAAATTTTGCTAGTATTGCTTATTTTTCTTTGCTGTATATAAAGGTAGTTTGAACAAAAAGCTCTTACCCAAACACCATGGTTAAAGTAGGTTACAAAAATTTTATAGCTGAAGCCTTGTACTACAAAATTTTTCATGCAGGATCTCATCAAAGAGTACCCTGTATGACATTTTGGAATATCTAAGGTTATTTGCTTCTACAGCTGTCTTGGAAGGTTGCTTAGAATGGCRTTATCCATTACTCCTTCTCCCTACTTTCCATCAAGGCATATGTTTATGCGATATGTTCTTGAGCACCATCTACTGGTACTGTTTCCACAGCTGAAATACACACAGTCCTAAAGCAGGTTTATAATATTTCCTCTGGACTCAGTAATCTGGTATTCAGCCACCTTGGTGCAATGGAGTAATGTGGTATTTATGCAAGTAATCTGGTCTGATAGTGAAAAAAAAAGCTAATCTTAGCTGGAGAAAGAGGAGAGATAATATTTCCTAATGCATAACTGTTACAATAAGGGAAAAGCTTACAATTAGGATCTTTATTCATTTCCTGAAATGTAGTAGAATTMATCTTCTATTTAAGACTACCTGCATAGCCAAAAAGGAACTGCAATTTAAAGGTTATATTATTAAGGACACATAGAGYTTCATTTCAAATAGGTATAGTTTAGTTCAGGGAAATAAATATTAAATACTTTTCCAACTGTGAAGGAAATTATTATGCCAGCTTTATAGCAAGAGAAGTGATATGCCTATAAAAAATGCTGATCTTAACCTGTTGACAAGTCTGGTTAAAATGTGCTTTTAGTATAACAGTCAGTGTTGCCCCAGAAGACCTCTGCTTGTAATTTATTCATTCTTGTTTCAGAAAGGGAGGGAGTGTATGTTGAGAAAGGAATAATACACTTTTTAAAATTCTGTCTCAGAGCTGCTGGCAAGAACTTTGATTTATTAAAACTGAAATAAATTCAAGCACCTAATTTTGGTGTCCTCRGCAGTTGTATGACTTGTTACTCCCATTTTAGATGCCTGTAACATTGAAACTRTGCCGGCTATTTTCTCATCCCTACAGCTCTGTTCTCACACTGGAAGTGTGAAACTACAAATCCAGAGTGACAAACTATTTGTGATTAAATTTTTGGATAACTCTCCCTGCCATATTTGTATGTGGTTAAGTAAATTATACAGCCCATTGCTAAAAAAAGTGCTGAAGATCTGTACTTTAAGTGGAGGCTTCTTCACTTCTTTGGCACAATGACACTGAATTATGAGATCATTTTTTAAATGCTGTACTGGTGTTCTTACTGATAGTAAAAGCATTTTCTTACAGGATCTAGAATGACATATTCAAACTACTTGCTGCAGTCCTAGTGTATAAGATATATATTACCCTGTATCTTAGGGTTGAACCAAAACTTCATCTCTCTYAGTACGTAACAGGAGGAGATTTTTAGAGTTAAAACAGAATAGGAATAAAATAATCCAGCTTAGACTTTTCAAGAACTAGAAGCTGCATCTGGAGCTCTGCTCTCTTTATATCCTATGGAAATATTTTTCATAAAATTGCCTAGTTGTTTTTTGAGTCATTTATCTTTTGGATTTCGTTAATTTTTTTTTGGTAATGAAATCCCAAGTGCGGTTACATGTGGGTAAAAGACCTACTTTTAATCATTTTAATCCTCTTGCACCTTAATTCCTTTTGTTTCCTTTTCCAGTCTTCTATTGCAAACCTTTGAATGAAAACATAATATTTGCTCTTTTAAGACCATTCATAATTTAATTTGTTTCCATGGTATACCCATTCCTCATCATTGCACATAAGAAGAATATTACACATCTGATGATTCCTGCCTCCTTTCCTACAGAACCTCTTGAGGAAGTTTTCCTTCCTGCACTATGTCCTGAGCATTTTTTGTGTGCAGACCTACTTGATGTGTGCTTCTTTTCACGTGCTCTGACTGCCTGTGGCCTACTGCATGATTGCCGGAACATAGTGATTCTCCTCTTTGCACCTATATTTGTGTATCACACGTTCACATGCACTGTTGTAAAATAAAACGGATCAGCAGCTGTGCAATTTACAAACATGGGAATTAGAAAGTTGAGTTTCTATTTCCTCATCTTCTCCCATTCCTTTCAACCTAATTTCTTTTGTCCAAAATTTTTTTTTTCTTTTTCTCACTGATACATTTCTGGTCTTGTTGCTGGTCAGTGTGAGTTATACRAAGATCCAAATTGACTGCAAACAAAATCTTAAGTATCCTTACATTTAAAAGGCCACAGACTATATTTGCAAATATATCCTTTCACTAAGAGATTGCCATCTTTTYATTGCTTCTGCATTTCTTTACTACTACTCTGTTAAGTCCTATGAACTGTTGAACTTTGGTGGCTAAAACCTAATAAAGACAAAATTCATATTTTTGTGGATCATAAAATCAATACTACAGTTCAATATGGGTGGGGGCAGAATTTGTTCTGCTAAAGTCCAAACAAAACTGAATGTCAGCTGCAAATAAGCCCACCCCTATGGAAAAAAAAATTATATGTTTTTAAAGGGAAAATTAGGATGACTTCTCAACATTCTCACTCAGGTACAGCTCTCTAGAGAGCACATACAGCTATTGGAAACTGCCAGACACTCATTGGCACTTGATGGAAGATTAATTTGTCTTTAACTGGGTGTCCTGGTTGTTTGGAGGCCACTGACATCTGTGAGTCACACTGTGCGGYGCAGAACATGGATGCTTTGATTTATTTATTGTGGCTGAATATTTTCAGCAAGCTAGAAAAAACAACGTCAGAGTAATCTTTATATGCTTAACTACTTTGTAACATTGATTGATAGCCATGCAGCCAGGATCTCCTAAATGTGAAATGATGTGTCTCAGTGGAGTTTCAACCTGTAAATAAAGTGAAAAGCAATTAATGAATTAAATTTGCCTTCTGTCCAGAGAGAGTGAATCAGGTTTGTAAAATTCCATGTGTATAYTCCTGTTCAAATGCAGATCAAAAAGGCCAATTTACATTGTTCAAGACTTTATCGTACCCTTTTTTTATATATAGGTTTTTATATATTTAGGAAAAAAAATAGTCCAACCTCCAAATATTTAAAGCAATATTGGAGGACTTTTATATGGAGTCATATATAACACTCATATGCTTCTTTCATTTATTTCCTAACAACAGTCTTAGGATATTTACTTATTTTTGTTGATGGAGAACTAGGATATTTATTCCCTGTGAAAACTTCCAGGTTTATACTGATAATATCCCTCTGAAATTTTACAAAATGTTTCCCAAACAAAAAAATGCATATTTTATTTAAATTGTGACTAATAGATTTTTGTCTACTATGGTGGATATCTCATTGTYCCATGATTTAACAAATGGTCCCTGACTTTAGTGCCCAGATCTGTTATGGATATTAGTAACTCTTGGAGGCAAAGCACTTACTGAACATTATTCAGCATCACTTCACATCACAAGCATACACTTGATTACTATAATTACTCARCATTTTCTTGGTTGTTTAGTYTTGGTCTGAAATGGATTTGGAATGTTCAAAGASCCAGTGACAAAAGAGAAAAGACACAAGAATCAGGATTTTATTGTTYCCCTCCTGTTAGCTACTGACTCTCATTTCATAAGCATTACYTGAAGAATRTCTGGAGTTGGGTWTAGTGGTCCTAACATATCAAGAGARAAGTGAAAAAAYGTGTATCATTGTCAGACATGCTCTGGTTGCACTGAAACCACAATAATGATCACATAGCTATGCAGACATGTTTATATTCAAACAAATGAAAGCTGAGTAAAAAMCCTGCCTCCTGGTGAGAGACCAAATTCAATTTTTCGTGCATTTATTGTCAGAAAAAGAAACTTGAAGTGCACATAAAGCAGCAGGTGAAACTACTTATCCTATCTTGGTGAAACTCACTTTTAGCATGAGTACAGCTCAATCCTTGCTGATGAAAATAGTGATCAACAAAGCCACTATTTTCATCATCAGGATTTGATCTATACTCTTCCTATAAATGAACATCATTCCTAATGAGCATGTGGAATAATGGTTTCAAATCAAAAGAGGGTAGGTTAGATTAGATATAAGGATGAAATACCTTTTTCCTAAAGTAAGGGTGGTGAGACACTGGAACAGGTTGYCCAGGGAAGATGTGGATGCCCCATCCCTGGAAGTGTTCTAGGCCAGATTGAATGGCTTTGAGCAACCCAGCCTGGTGGAAGGTGTCCCTGCCCATGACAGGGATGTTAAAACTAGATGACCCAAACCATTTTGTAATTCTTCAGTTTGATGGGGTTTCTGGCAGGCTACCCCTCACAAGACACTCCAGCAACYGTTACAGCAGCAGGCCAAATGTTCGTTGTATTTTGCATATTATGCAATAGGTAGRGAGATATTAAGTGATTTGCAAAGGATCTCTTGCAGCCCATGGGACAAGAGAAGGTTTCTCRATAAATGATTGCACGGAGTCTGGTGAGAGTCTCTAGGAGAGGGACTGAACCATAACTGAAATGTTCACAGAAAAAAGTAAGGGGGAAAAYAACTTCATTTCTTTTCAAGTGTCATGTTTACCTGTTTCCTAGAGATTTGTGACTGGCATTAAGAATTTCTTGAGGCAGATGACAACTTTGCAGAGGTTTTAGAAGGGGTTCCACTGTCCCTAACATTGATTGAGTTTCAGGTCCAAAAAAGTAGAAAGCCTGAATCAGTGAGAGGTTCAGCATGGGCTGGGAATACCTGCCATTTGTGTGCTGAAGGACATGGTATAAGTGGGTCCACATTGCCCCTCAAACTCTCCTAGAGCACCTATGGGAGATGCAGGAGACTGTTTCTTTCATGACATAGTCACTGATGGCTGATGATGTGTAGGAGAAGGGAATACAGATGACCTTGCCCCTGATGAGTAACAGCTGTGTTAATTACCCAATACAGCCTCACCCCTGGTAAGTCACAGCTATATCCAATAAAGAAATGTGTGATAAAAGGGAGTGGGTTAGCTGGTGATGGGGGGGAAAAATAAAAAAAATAAAAAATAATAATACAGTCAGTCAAGTCAGTCAGTCAGTCAGTCAGTCAGTCAGTCAGTCAGTCAGTCAGTCAGTCAGTCAAGTCAGTCAAGTCAGTCAGTCATGAAGAAGAAGGCTCCTGGAGAGAGAGAATCACTGCTGTGAGGTCAGTTTGGGTCTGCAGTTAGAGCCTGTTGGTGGAACCTGCAGTCACAGTCTAGCTGGGTAAAAGCCTGCATTCAGAGTCTGCAAACTAATACATGCTATTATARYTCAGCAGGAAATAACCAGCAGTMAGAGGCTGCAAGGGAAACCTACAGCAGGCRCTTCCTGCAAGCCAGAGCCAGTGAATAGTTGGAGTCAGGATGGCTAAGCTGTAAAGAGAAATAAAYCAGGACCCTTTTCATGCTGTGATAAACAAGAAGTCTSTATCCCAGCTCATTTCTGCTCTAGCACAACAGCCCTCTGGCTGCTGCAACAATGTACTATTTGGGATGTGTGRTTAAAGGCTTGTCTGCCCAGGCATGAAGGGGCAGAGGCACAGCACCGGTTAGGGGAAACCCAATAACCCAGTYAGGGAAACAATCTCCTGGCCTGGACACCCCGGGCAATGTTTGCAGGCCATCAYGTACTGAGGAGTGAGACCCACCACTGAGAGTCTCAGGAGGGGCTTCCTGAGAACCTACAGATTGGGAGTCACTCATTAAGACTCAGTAGACTCATTAAGGGATGTTTAAGAAGATGCCATAAGACTCATTATGGGGTGCTCATTAGGGAAGAATCAAGTGTAAAAAGGAAAGGATGGGAAGAGTTGAGTGTGGGAAAAATAGAAAGTTGGCTGTGAACAGTTGGCAGATCAACACATTTGTCTGGCCATGCCTGGTGTCAGCAGTCAGTCCTGGATTCTAAAATCCATTCTTACTCCTCTTCCTGTGTGAGGGGCTCTGTGTGCATATTTGTGGGGGTGCATATGCACATAGGGCCTGGGTGCAGCCACTGGAGCAGAACCGGGCTCACACCAACAGTGCATCAGCACACAGAGTGACTGGGGAACACTCACTTTGTGGGCCAGCCTGTGGCCTCTCCCCTGTCTCTGGGAGAGAGACAACTGGAGGAGCTGGATGCCAGAAGGACCAGGGCACAGACATATGCAAAAGTGTCYCTTAGTTAACATCCTGGACCCCGTTGTCTCCTTTTCAATCAGCCAGGATGCCCCAGATATGGCAACTCCTAACAGTATCTACATAAATGCATAGTCACAAATGAGAAGCAGCAATATCAGGAAAGGGATGAGGAGTTCTGAGTACAYCTGTCACTTTTTGGCATTAAATAACAAGGCTCCTTCAGCCCTAGCAATTCACTGCACCTAGAGGTATTTGAACAGATCCTTAGGGACACGTCTTCAGCCCAGCTGATGAAAATCCTGCGTAGTAGCCCCCTTAGAGAAACAGACCTTGGGTTTGAGGTCAGCTGCTCACCTTATCTATCTGTGAGARGCATCATACATTTTTCAAATCTTGTTGAAGCTACAGAAATAATAGCCTTTATCCTATCTGTATAGATGCAGTCTGTTTGTTCCCTTTACATTGTGTACAGAAGGTGATGTAAGCCAATTGTCTGAAAAATGTATGGCAATTAGTCTGACTGCTACCTAGGGGAGATCCATACACRTACTGTAATGAAGGTTCACAGTAAAATTGCTGATTATTCCTTTTATTGCACTATGAAAGAGACAGGCYAGCACTTAATCTGTGAAGATTTTGATTTTATGACATTTGTGATGTGCAAGTAGGTTGTAAAGGCTATATGAGGAGACAAAAGCACATTGAAAGGGTTTCTTTTGGCTTTTTTCAAAGGAGCTTCATCTAACAATTCCATACAGCGTGCAGCTTGTGTAGATGGAGGAAAATCAAGAATTCAAGGCATTCCCATATGGTAGAAGAAAATGTACATTCTTGCTACTTTGTGCCTTGCCAAGGCAATTACACACCATGAATTGAGTTTCAAGGTTGGTCACCTCCTGCAATTCTATCAGAAGTGTTGTGGTATTTGTCATCTATTTTTTAAACCAACTCCTACAGTCTAATAATTGTATGTGAATCTCTGGTTTTATTTTGAAACRTATGTCTTTTAGCTCACCAGACTGTAGCAAAAAGTCTGAGCAGTCAATCTCATTTYGGAACAGCAAATACTCATTCAAGGAAAAGACTCCAAACTTACCAGTAGCTCTGTCTTTAAGCGCTGTGATTTGGAGGACAAATCATATTTGGAATAAAATCCAAACCACCACTACCACCAAACTACAAACAAAACCTCCTCACATTATTTTATTATTCACTTCACAATAGCAAGTTTTGTATACACCAGGGAGTCCATGTACTATTTGCATAGGCAGAAGTTCACTAATAGAGTCATGTTGTGACTGTAATAGGACAGAACAGACTATGACATGTATATCTCGTGACTTCACTACTTGCTTCTTTGAAAGATTTGCTGTTCATAGAGGGGCAGATAACTGCAGAACCCAGCCAAGCAGTTCAGAGGTGGTGAAAATGTGTCCCTTTGTCCAGTGAAACTGAGCACAACAGCTGTTTTAAATAAAAAATATAGAAATAAATGATTCCTTGATCCACTAGACACAGAAATAATGGCCTGAATTTTAAGAAAAGGGATATTTAACTTGTAGACAGTCACTATGCAAAGATAAGAATTCAGCACCTTATGCTTCTGTCTCCAGTTCTTTTTTTTAACTGTTATTCTAYAGAAGAAGCCCCACAGAAGAGATGGACCAGAAGTGTGACACCTCCTCAACCACCCTGATTCAGACTAGCTGCTTGGTTCAAATTACTCCTACAAAAACTTGAATTTACACCATGAGGTACTCAGCCCAGCTACAGTCTCTCCTCTGATGTAGTTGCACTRATTAATTGAAATAAAGAGTTTTGGTTGATGAATCCCAGATTTAGTTGCTGGAACTGTASTAGCCCCACAAAAAGGCATTATTAGAGTTTTTGCATTAACCTCAAAGTTCTCACCTGTGTACATCAGGCTGAACTGCTACAAGTCTGTCTTAAATGATAACACCTTCAACTGCTGAAAGTAATCTGCCCAGGCTCTGAGACTTTTAATAATTACATTAATGGTATCAGCATCTCCAGACAGACATACTCAAGCTGTATTTCCAGGCTTTGCTTTGCTACCTGAAAAGGCAGAAGAATTTTTCTTTCTGCATCAAAAGGCTGCTGACACTCTAATCCTATCCTGCTGCTGCGAGAACTTGGGCTCRGGAATCTGGCTCTGAGGATGAATGAACTTGTGCACTCAACAGAAGCTTCCTGCCCTCATGCACATGGTCCTTCCTCAGTCTCTCCCAGAACCAGGGTCTTGCCTGCACATTTTCACATTTTCACTGCACAGTGCTGCAGTGGCTATGCATCTATACATATTCAAATGCCATTAAACCTCCTAACCTGGTGCTTGACTCTCCCTGGAAGGGGAGGGTTGGTGAAAGAGACAAGTGTTCATTGCCCTGTATTGCTCCTGAGCCCCGTTACTTCTTCAGGGATTTTTCACTAGAAGGAACACAAGGGACATCCTCCAGATGCCACATAGTTCTGTGCATCCTTATTGGTGTATAACTTGGCATGCTATATCCATCAAGTCCTTTAATGCACGCCTCGTCGCCCAGCCACATCCTCAGAAAGTGCGGAAAATAAAGAGCTGGTAAATATTTCACAATCTTATGCTGACAATGAGACACAAAAGCAGTCTCCAACACCGTTCTCAACATGTAAGAGTGCTCTTCACTACTGGTGTGAAAAAATACATACAGAAGTATCAAAGATTGYATTCTATTCTATCTTTCAAGAAGTCTTCAGAAATCCAAATGCAATGATTTTTTTAAACTTCAAAGCGGCTCCAATTCTTATAAGACACATGTAAAAAGAAGAGCTACAAAGGTATTGTCTTCAATATAAGTCATCTGTTTTCCAGATACACTAGATTCATGGTTTTTATTTCAAATATGTGTGAGAAAGTGTTTGTGCACTGCTTCCTGACAAGTGGCCTTTTCCCTGCTTGAACAGAAATGTTGTGTGTATTGGAGGATGGGAAAGGGAATCGATGGCTTGATTAAAATTTTAATTATTATAGAAATCATTGTGTTTGTACACGCTTCTCCGTGCCCTACCCTTGGGCATTATTTGTTCTTCTTTAAAARTACCCTGCAAATGCAGCTTTGGGGATTCATCGTATTTTTATGGCAGCTCTTYAAGCAACTCTACAATTATTACGTTCTGGTGTGTGAGAGATTCAGTATTATCTCTTAGGCTTTTACGRTCTTGTTCCCCAATCAGTGCTTTTGTGTAACAAGCCAGTGAAATTAGAAGTATGATTAGAAAAATGTGACTACATTATCTAAAACTTATACACACTTTTGTATTGCTTCAGCTTTCTAAGTCCCAAGGGAACTGACAGCGATTAGGATCTATTTCTTGTGAAGGTACTGTTGGGAATAAGGCTGGTTTGAATAAGTGAATCAACCTTATTATGACAGAAGCTCCAATAGAGATGTGCATTAGAGTATATTGAATTCCACTTTTGAAACCACAGGAAACCTTTGCATAAGTACTCACATTTCTGTCTGGACTAAGCAAATAGACTACTGCAAATAAAAAGAAAAAAAAAAAAAAGAAAAAAAAAAGGGGAAAACCAAAAGTCCTTCCTATCTCTATTCTAATACCTTGCAGATATTATCACATAGTCAAAACAATATTTTTTTTCTTTGTGAGTGTAACTAGGACTGATATAAACCTTTAGCAACATGGTTATTTTCTTGTAAACATCCAAACCCACATATAAAAATAGTGTCTTTATGTGTAAGGCTACGAAAAAATACAGTTCTTACTGCGGGCTAAAGGAAAATTAAAATTAAAATTAAAATTAAAATTAAAATTAAAATTAAAATTAAAATTAAAATTAAAATTAAAAATCCAAAACCAAATCCAAGTTTAAAAAAGCACAAAAGCAGCAGGATGCAAATTTTACTCTGCCTGTTTTTCTGTTACAAGCAGGCCAGGTATCAGGGGACCACAAACAGGGCCATATCCRCATGTGCATAAATAACATTCTTCACATATTTTTGAAATGCTGATATTATTTTGGTGAGCATAATTTAATTTTAGTATGGATTGAGGAGGAGCAGGAAAAAGGAAAAAAAAAAGAAAAACAACCCTAAAACTCAAAAACAAACTAACAAAAAACCAAACCAACCAAACAAAAAAAAAACCAAAACAAATACCCAACCCCACAAAAAACAGTGGAAGCAGTATTCCTAAAGAGTCCAAAGAGAAAGGCTGATGGAATTAAAGACTGAGCTAAATAGTTTGGAAAGGAGTGAGCACAGCCTGGCACAAACATCAAGCAAAAAATGGAGACTTTGTGGAGAAAAAAGATACATGATTTGCAACAGTACAAGACTGACCTAACTGGGTTAAGCCAAAGGTCCACCTAACCTTCTGGCTTGACTGGGCATAATATGGTCTCAGGAAACAATACAATTATGAAGGCAAGAAAAGAACAATCTCATTGCAGGCACACCTTGCCCGTTTCCAGCAATCAGAATTTTATCACCAGTATATCTTTATCATGATGTTTAATATCCACCATTATATATAATGATGTAAATTATGTGYATATCTTCCATGTAGTTCTGAAATCTCTCTCCAAAACTAATTATACCTTTAGCCCTCACAGCATCCCAGAGCAGCCAGTTTTTACAATGTATTTATTATCTCCTTCTCCACGCTGCRAAGGATTTCATTAACTTTCTCATATTCCTCTTCAACTGCCTCTTTTCTGAACTGAAGTAATGCTATCTTTTATTGTGTGTAAGGTGTTTGTACCTCCACTCACACTGCTCTGTTCCTTCCTGAGTTATGCCATATTCACCTAAGTTGTAAAGACCAGAACTGCAGCATTAAAAAGGCACCTAACCTTTARTCCAGTACTGCCTTGGTGATTTGTACTGCCTTGGTGATTTATACTTTCTAAATAAGTTGCCAGCTAGGGTCAAGGAAATGAAAGATGACTGTGTAGATATTTGAGGAAATGACTGCTGAAGAAGAAGGAGGGATGAGTAATCAGATGTGGCACATCGTGTATAAYAACAAGGGAAAACAGTGGTTCTTCTCCTTGTTCAATTATGAACATGCAAAGCACTTCATCATACCCTAAAATGTAATTTAACAGTTCATTTTGTAACCTTTTACTCCATATTTTATGCATATTTAAAAAATATTACTGACTCAGAAATACATTTCTAAACAAGGTAACTTGAATAATGTGTTGAAGATTGTGAGATAGTTTCTATAGAAAGAAAGAACTGATGTACTGAGGGTACTTTGAATGAGACAGTCACAGTACTACTCTTGCTCAGTTGTCAACATCTACATGAATTCCTTCAATTCCTGGCAGATATGCCTCCAGTCTCTACTGGGGTTCCCCAAGGTTCACTTTTGGGGCCAKTTCTGTTTAATACCTTTACTGATGGTCTGGATAAGGGGATTAAGAGAAGTGCACTGTCAGTGAGGTTACAGATGACACTAAGTTGGGCAGGRGTGTTGATCTGCTGGGGGGCCRAAAGGCTCTGCAGAGGGATSTGRACAGGCTGGAGTAATGGGCYAAGGCCARTTGTATGCAATTGAATAAGGCCAAGTGCCAAGTCCTGCCCTTCAGTCACAACAATCCCAGACAGCGCTAMAGGCTGGGGGCAGAGCATCRGGAAAATATTCCAGAGGAAAAGGACTTGGGAGTGCTGGTCGACATACAGCTGAAATTGAGCCAGRGTGTGCCCARGTGGCCAAGAAGGTCAGTGGTATCCTGGCTTGTATAAAAAAKAGTGTGGCCAGCAGGACCAGGGCAGYRATTGTCTCCATGTACTGGTGAGGACACACCATAAATTCTGGGYCCCTCASTACAAGAAGAAGATTGAGGTGCTAGAGTGCATCCAGAGAAATGTAACAAAGCTGGTGAAGGGTCTGGAGAGTAAAGTCCTGTGAGGAGTGGTTCCTGAGGGAGCTGGGGTTGTTCTGCCTGAAGAAAAGGAGGCTCCAGGRAGGCCTTATCACTCTCTAYAACCACCTGAAATAAGAYTGGGGAGAGGAGAGGYTTGGCCATTTCTCCTAGGCAGCAAGTAACAGGACAAGAGGACACAGCCTCAAGCTGCACCATGGAATATTCATGTTAGATCTAAGGAATAGTGTCTTTGTGGAAAGGCTCATCAAGCATTAGAATGAACTGTCCAGGGTGTTCAAATAATGACTGGATGTGGCCCTCAGTGCTGGGGCCTAGCTGACAAAATGGTAATCAGTCAAATGTTGGGATCTGATCTTGGAGGTCTTTTCCAGCCTAGATGATTCTATGGTTCTATGACTCAAGCATACTGTAGGCAGAAAAAAAGGATACTCTCCTGCAACACAAGCTATGTGTTTTGATATGAYAGATACATACTGCACCATATATTTYAATTTTTCAGTTGTAATATTTTGTGTGTGATCTGTGTACTCACTAGTTCACACTTATAATCAGTCATGAATATTTCACATTCTTGCGCAGTTCCTTTTCCACAACATATGATGCCTTCTTTTCCTTTATTTCTCTTCTTTTTAATGGAAAGACATCAGTATAATTATACCATGCTGAACTCCCTCATATAGACTTTCATGTGTCCTATGGGTACTTAATGATTTCTGAAGGGTTTTCTGTAATTTTAAGGAACTCTGTTAGAGCACACAAAAACTTATGTGGTAAAGGAAATGAGGAACTTCAACTGTTCTTTAAATATTCTCATATCCACAAATGATGTTCTTTTCTGGTCTGCCACTGCAAAGTGCTGTCTCTGTACGAACAAAGACCATGTGTATGAAATTATATGAATTTGCTCACCAACAGCTTTCTGAGGTAATGAGATTAGCTGAGAACCATTTTGCTACCTGTATTTATTGATACAGATACTCCTACTCCTTTCCCTAAGTTATTTCTTTTTTTTTCCCTTAACTGTCAGTCCTACCATGTTTTAAAAACATTTTAATCCAAGCTATCTGTATTTCTCTTAGGTGTTCTTAACACATGCCTCAAAGAGTTTATTAAATTCATAGAGGAAAGAAAATATAATTACATAAAAACATGTGAGCATAATAAAAAAAGGAGGTGTTTAATATGTATCTCATAAAAGCGGGTCTATTGAGAGGGGGATGAAGAAGGAATGAGTGGAATCAGTGCATCAGCCCTGGGGGGAAAAAGTGGACTAAATTAAAAAGGCAATTAAGAAATGCTGAACCTCCATCGTGTCAATGAGCTTCTATGGTAGATAAAAAAGTGTGACAAAAACCAGCACACTCATGCCTATTGTTTTGGAACAACGAAGTGTGTCCTGCTTGTTATGCTGCTGCTCTAAGCATATGTCATAATATTTCCATTATTGTGCATAAGTGCAGCAAACATGAAGGATAGACAACACATTTTTGGCATGAGGACAAAGAACATCTTGCTGCAGCTAGTAACAAATTGCTTTCATTAAGAACAAATGATCTTGGAGCAGTTTTGTGCTGTATGGTCTCTGCAAGATGTCAAGCACCAATGTTAACCCAGTGTTTCCTCCAAACAACGGCATAAACCTAGATAGGGGCAAGTATATGGCTTGCTTTAGGACACACTTAGTCTTTCTATGGCTGGACAAAAGAACTTGCAGTCTCCATTCTAAAAATAACAATGATTAGGCCCTTACTTTTACACTAACTAGTTTGGRCCTGAATTAAGGCTGACCATTTTAAGAGTTAACATAATTAAAATGGTGATTAGTTCAGGATACAACACCATTTAGCAGTATCYTGGTTCCCTTTCTTAATGTTCTTTAAATTATGCCTTTAGTGATTTTATAGAGATGATGTGCAGCAGCACTTGGCTGTCCTGAGGCAAAATGTCTGTCAGCATTTCTGGTCAATGTATATTTTCAAGAGTGCAGTATAGTATAGCTTGATACTTTTTTAAAATACATTGCCATCCCCTCATCATGAAAAAAGAATTCAGCTGATATGCAAACACAGTTTCTGGTTAATAGGTTCTTCCTGAGCAGCTTTGGAATGTTTCAATTTAGAAATGACTGCATGGTATYTAAGATTTGAAAAATTGTTTTAGATCATGTGTTCTATCCTCTGTTTAGGATAATATTTCATGAAGTATATTACCACATTACTTCTTGACTATGCATTTGTAATCTTTATTTTGAAAGTTCAATATCTTAGCTGCATAAGATCACTTTAGGTTTCAATTCCAGAAGCAAATGTCTGATAAATCTAATAAAAATTGGGCAGGCAAGGATATTTAAAACTCTCATTGGTTCTGCAACACAGGCCTAATACAAACATCAGAAGAAAAAAGATGGAAAAGTCAGGCAGCCAGCTGGCTCAGCAGCATCAAAGACTGCATATTCTCTTTCTGCTAACACCAGAACTGTAGAGCACATTAGGAAGGAAAGAGATGATATGTTATGCACCAAAGCATGCCTTCTGTGCTTCCACTCACAACATAGCTGATGTATATTGAATAGCCTAGGGTTAAATCTGATGTTTTTTTCAAGTGAATATTACCCTTATATTTATTGTTTCCCACATAACATATTTCATAATTTCATTATTAATGACCCAGGGAAAACCAAAAATAATCAATCTTGTTGTCAGGAAAAAAGGAAGCAGAGCACTTATCTTTATGAAGAGTAAGGAGAAAATATTTTAAAAGGCCATAATACATTCAAAGTCCATTGCAAAGGCTGTTTAAAAGAAAAGAAGAAGGTAGTAGCCCTTTCTGTTGGAAAGGTAAAAGCTGAATCTCTTGTAATCACAGAAATTTATAAAACAATACTCTGATAGCCCCTAAGGCCAGAACATGTAAACAGGAAAAATATTTGAACCCCTAGGAGTTTCAAAAGATAGTCCAATGGTTCTAGATGCTGTGAAAAGACACTGAAGGACATGTACTTGTAAGATAACAAGAACTGGTTATCATACATTAAGACCTAATAAAATCCACTGTAGACAATTATTATATTGTCTTATCCAAGCCTCTGGAGAATAAGCTTTTACTCAATTTTATGTTGAGCTACTGGAAGTCTCAGAAAGTCCCAACCTGGACATGCCAAAAGCATTGACATCCATTCTGCAAGCTCAACTTGAAACAAAAGGGCACATTGTTTTGGACAAAAAAGGACGAGAACATTTCTTTCCATTTGTTTTCACTAAAGCAGAGCTGGGAAGTGTCCAGGATTATGTAACAGYTGGGCATGAATTGTGGTGGCTGTGTGTAGCATGGAAACCTGAGGACATGTATCTGCGAGCAAACTGCTTTTGAATTGCAGCTGGGTTTGTGAGGCCACCTAATGTCTCAGAGTACAGGGTCAGCAATCAGCCAGCATGGCTGGGATTATGATCCTTGGGGACAAAGGAGCCTTTGAAGTTCTCAAAATAAATGCCCATCTCTCATCTGAAAATACTTTAGGAGAATAGAGAATAGAGTGGCTGAAATGCTGGGGGGATGTTTCGTTATCCTGCAGGGATCTGGAGCAGAATAGTTTCCACAGGAGCACTGCTGGTTCCCATGCTTAAGGCTGTAGAACTATTGATGTGCTTCAARAGGACCAGAGGACAAAAATGAGAAACTGTTGGTTAAAGTAAACCTTTGGGACTGACACAAAAGTCAGATAACAAGGGCTGTGGGACACGGCGTGCTGGCTCAAGGATGGGTTGATGGTTCAGAAGATGAGCCTGAACTACTGAAAATCCAAAATAGTATTCAAAGGCTGAAACAAAACATATACAAGCTCCTCTTCACAAATACAAACCAGCCAACCTGTTTGGTGTTGAAAGCAGGGCTTTCTACAGGTAAAGTTTCTATTGTGTAATTGTGCTGCTTTCTAAATAAGCAATAATTGTGTTTAAAATACTATGGGAAATCTATCATACATATCTGAAGGACTGAAGGACCAAAATATCCATAGTACTGAAGCTGTGAAAAGGTTTTGTTATTTTTGATAGTATTAAAAAAAAACCCAAAAAACAACRCTTGAGAACCTAGGGCTTATTGACTTTATTTCAGCCAGTGATGCTGTGCTGTGATGTCAAGCCCTCTTTGCAACCTTGATGATACACTCGAAATTAGAGGTGATGCCTGGARTCTGCTTGGGCTTCACAAACCAGAAAGACAGAATTCTGTACTAGGACAAAATCCCAAGCAACTGCTGACTTTCCAGTCAAAGAGAGTTTGGCCTTTGTCCCAGGTTTTTAGTACAGGGGGACATTMATTTCTCTTTCTAGTCCATCCAAGTATTTCCTACTGCCAAAGACTGTCATTTCTGTTGAACAAAATCACTTCATGAGAACTGACCTCAATTCATTTACTTGGGAACATTAGCTGCTAAAAAATTTAAAAATAATTGGAATATCTTCCCCTTGCAGCATTCCATGCCATAAACAGTAATTTCTGGCATTAGGGGATGCTATGATATTAGTCCATTACTGTCTTAGTAAAACATTGATCCTAGCCAGCAGAAATCTAAAAAATTAGAAAGTAACCAATATTGACTTGCTATTACTTCATTAAAAAAGGCTAGATATTTGTTTAGAGCATTTATTTATCAGGAATACATGATTAATGCATTCTAAATTTACAAAGTATTTGTGAGAGGGTTGAGTGTCATTTACACRCAAATTAATAATATTGCACTGCATTTCTTCCTATCTAAAAAAACTTTTGTACAACTCTTGGAATATGTGTTTCATCAGTCCTCCATTAAACACTATTTCAGCCTAGAGCATGAACACTCTAGGAAGAACTCCACTGAGAATGAAGGGTGATAATATTCCCCTGGACTGCTCATAGGAAACTATGCATTAAACACTTTGAAAAATTCAGAACACAACTCCTGAGGTACTGGTCTGGTAATTACAATCAACACAGATGCATTTTTTTTTCCTGTATCTCAAGACTTTTGTTTTTGGCTGCCCTGTAGATTTCATCTAGGCTATCTGAATTTAGAATCACAAAATCATTAAGGCTGGAAAAGACCTCCCAGATCACCAAGTCCAGCCTTTGACTGAACATCATTGTATCAACTTCAGCATAGCGCCAAGTGCCAGATCCAGTCATATCTTGAGCACTTCCAGGGATGGTGACTCCAGCATTTCACTGGGTACCCTCTTTCAATGCTTGACCATCCTTTCAGTACACTTGACCTCCTCATCCAGCTCATTGATAGAGATATAAACATGTTAATGATAAACTGTTTATGGTCATGACTTCTTGGACTTCTCTTTCAAAACAGAGTTGAAGATGTACATGGTGGTTTATTACTCAAGTTGAATTGCACAGAACTTCATTTATAATAATAATTTTTGAACTTGATGCATGTTCAAAATACAATGCTATGGATCCAAAACAGTGGTGATGTTTCAATCTTACCTTATTCAGAAACTCATGAGTAGAAACCTAAAGTGCCCCTTTTAACTAACTGGTGAGCAAAACATGCAACATACTTTTTTTGTAACATAAATATAGATTGAAGAGTTTGAGAAGACAGCCTGTCAGAGTATAATTGTGTGTTATTTTCCAGAAAATATAACAAGGTATTTCAACTGATCCTGTAAATATTTAAGGTACTTGTTTAGAATGCTCTCATCCTATGATATCTGGGAGGAAAAATGAAATACTGTGAGACAGATTATATCAAAAGCACAGTATTATCATACTAATGCACAGTAACTCATATGTGGAAGCCAAGATCAATGCCTGATGAACTAGATTATTATCCTAAGCTTCAAGTGAAACATGGCACAGTCTAAAATATAAGAATTCAGATGCCCATCAGAAGAAGGAAGTTTGAGCTTGTAAGGTTTTCTGTGCTTCTGCCTCAGATATTATAAACCACAAAAAATCAATTGCAAGGTTTTCAAGAACTGCAAAAGACTCCTCATTTCAAAGTAAGGAAGAATCAGTGAAAAGAGGTGTCAGGAAGTATTCTACCTTGCATTGGCAGCAAAGATGAACAATGTTCACCAAGTGTAACTTCAACTTCCATGTCTGTTTGTGGCCACACATGAGAAATACAATCGTGACACAGGCTGAAGACATTGTTTTTTCCCTCTAACAGTATAGCAACTCTTTTGTTTTAAGAAAGCAGTTAGTTCAGAATTTCTTGGAGCATGACAGTTCGGATTTGTCTTAATAAAATTATTTCCCTATGAATATGTCAAGGATAAATAGGAATCCCAAAGAACTAAGTAAACTGAGAATTATTATTGGTTATTAAATGGAATGTAGAATGCACCTTCCTCAAGGTGTTAATAAACTTGGTGTTTTGCAGATATCAAAATCCTAAATTTTGTGTAATGTCCCAAATCCCATTCCAGGCAATCATTTCTTTTAACTAAATCACAGTAATTGAAAAAAATATAATATTAAAGAAAACAATGCCTGTGTCATCAYTTTTCTCCAAAGTCCAATCTGAAATTTTACAGGAAAAAGAGGTGGAATACCAGAACTGGAAAGCTTTTAACAGTGTGGTGTTGATTAAATTAACAATTTGCCTTGCATATTTGAATAAAGTGTTAAGAATCTGGAGGACAGAAAATGCCTTTTTATATAATGTCAGCTTAGTTCTACACAAAACACCTATTTCCCAGAGTATTTGACTTAATATAAATACAAGCTTAACAGCCAGAGGGAAATGGAGGGGTTTTCTTATTATGTGATGGATATGCAAACATAGCTGTACAGAGCAATTGATGAAGTACTACTGCTGAATCCATCTGTTTATGTTCTACCAAGGGCACCTTTTTATGTCTGTCTGATGCCTGCATCCAGCCTCCTTGAAGGATTCCCATGGGTGTGCACAACCCTCTACTTGAGCTGTACAACACAGGTTCTGGCACATCTGCCTCTGCAGTTTACCTGCCAGTGAGAGTAATTCTCATTTGAAAACTGCTGAACTCAGATAGCAAAGCTCCTGTGCCCATGTGCAAAGATTATACAACATTAGGTGGAGCAGGATAAATGGATCCAGGTACCTCCAGCATCGCTTTGTCAAAAGCAGTGCTAAGAAATAGCTTGGCACAGAAAAAAGTGCTGCTGAAGGCAGCACTGCACAAGGACAGTGATTATCTGAGATGTAGATGTAGCACAGTTGCTATTAGAGCAGATAGGAGTGCTGCCTGTGTGCTGAGTAAATAAAAGGCATTTTTTATTGTCCAGCAGATTTCCTCTACCATCAGATTCAGCTGGGAAGAGGGATAGATAAACATTGATCTTCACATGACAAAAAATTAACAAAAGGAATGCTTGTTCAAAAAGCCTGTGATTGGTTCTGCCTGCAGGTTATCACAGACTTCAAAGTCTGGACTGCTTCTTTATCAGACTGATTTCATGGTGTGGTAAGTCTCTGGACTGTGTGACAGGTATAAGGTGCAATTTGCTCAGGCATTTTCTGGAGTCTTCTGGTATTTTCTTTCTAGAAGTCTCTAAAACTARTCTTTATTATTATTTGAAGTAAGTCAATTTTTAATCTAAAGATATTTTTAAGCAACAAAATGTGATGTACATCAACTTAATAAAAATACAAAAAACCAAAATCAAATCTTCCTAACTACAGTCAGATCCCTTGGCAGAGGTATTTCTGTTGTTTGGACTTACTTTTCAGTGAAGCAGTATTCAGTTGTCAAGAGAAGTAAGCTTTACACTCTATCCTGTAGAAAGGCTGTGCTGATTTTCCAGGAAAGTCTCATTCTTTCCACCACCTCTCAGAATTGTTTCAGAGACAGTCTCTGGAGCTAATAAATCTATTTTCCCTCACACCACCTCTCTATTTCCAGTACTGCAGTTTTCTGGTTTCAATGTCAATCTTGCTCTGCCTGTCCTCCTAAAACCTGGACATTTTTCCAAAATGGAGGAGCAGTTCTCAGAGAAAGAGCAATTATCCCAAGTGGATGTAATTGCACCAGAATGTAGTTGGCAACAGGGTGCAGGAAGCCACAATAAACTGTAAATAAACCCATTAAATAATCATGTGCCTCATCACAGATTGATTTCCAGTGTAGTGACAACCCTTACATAGTCATTGCATTTTACACAATTATTTCATATTCTACTTAGCATTGCTGCTTGGTTTTTCATGATCATTTAACCAGAGAGTTGTGGGTCTGAAACTTCAAGGTTTGTCATGCCAATATCAAGACTGGACAGATGGGCATCATGCTCATGTTTCAGGTCATGTTCTAAGATCTGTAAGAAATCTGGACTTTTTTAAACTATACTTTTCCCTTGTGAACAATCTTGAGTACAGTCCTACATAGCTAGACATCTACTGATGCATATGATAACAATTTTTTCAGAAATAATATAGAAAGCAAACTAAGGAAATCTGCTGCAATTATTGCATAAAGAAAACAGGATAGGTAACTGAACCTGTAGTTACAAAAAACCCTTCAGAGTTTTTACATTTTTTAATTTGTTGTTAACAAATTCTTGTTGATACAAAGAGACAAACATTTCAATACATTATGAAACAAGCTTTGCAAGCAAGAGCAAAACAGTTAATGAACTGTTAAAAATAAGTAGCTAGTAGTAGTAGTCATAAAGTGTTAAAATAAACCATATGTTACAGTAGCTTTATAAAAATGAGTCAGCAGCCCTAACAATAGAGCTTTCATTGCTATTTGATATTTTCTCATTGATCTCTCTAATCTACTGTAGATCTGATAATTTGATCATGAACAAGCCATTTGCTTAAAAATCTAAAACATTTCACTTGAGGGCTCTGTGACATGAAAGACAATATCTCAGTCTGGATTTTTTTCTTCAGTCAACTGGCTTAGTAAAATAAAAAAGTCTTGGAAGATTGATCAAAGTTAACAGAAAATTTCTAAATATTTAGAAGCAAAAAATTCCTCCCTTACTTTTTGTTCTGCTTTTCACTTGGAACCAGCTCAGACTCAGAAAAACACACAGAAATATCAGAGACTTCTACTGAAGGATCTTTGAGGTTTTTAACTACCACAACTCAGAAAAATTTTAAGTAAGCATTCTAAAAGTAGTGTTCCTTCTGTTTGAATTGCACAAGTTTCTCTTGTTATTAATTGATATTACTTTTGCTTTTAATATTATAATAAGATAAATCAGGTAAAATAAGCTGTATCCAACCATTAACACTATTACATTTTCCTCTCATATTTATAACAAGACCTTTTCATTTCAGAAATATAACATCAGTGGATCTCTAGTAGATTGCAGGAACATTGTGGTGCTGGATGTTTGATTGCAATTTTAAAAATTATTTTGTATATTTGGTTTTGTTCTTGTGAACTTCTCTGTGTCATGACCCACTTGCCAGACTCATTTTAGTGTTTTTCACTCAGCTCCCTGCCTACTTGTGATACTGTAATATGGATGTTGGTCTCAATATCTTCAATAACCTACTGTAGTTTTGAAGATATTTGGTCTTTCTTCCTGTTAAGCATTAAGTTCAAAACCAATCAATATAATTTTATTTATTTCTGTGGTTAGACAAGTTTAAACTAAGTTTGTCTCTCTTCCCAACACGTTTTCTGTTTTTATCATTCCATCTGTAACATTTTCTTCTTCCATCTACTTTCTTCCCCTCCAAGCACACACACTGGAGAATAATCAGGACCTTAGATGTACAGTAGTGAATGGCTTAGTGCACAGTCAAGAATTTAATAACTCCTCTCAGTGTAATTTCTGTAACTCAAAAGACTGTTTTCCCTCCAATATGGTATTAAATAGAGAGTTTGGTTTAAAAATAAATMTTTCCAAAGGCCATCTGATAAGACTAGTAATTCACAGGTGAAAAGAGTATAGCTATGGTTTTATGAGGAAAATACTATTGAAAATCTATTGAATTAGTTCAAGTATATTGAACTGAAAAGTTTTCTGGAACAAACATCAACTAAAAAAATTCTTCCATTACAGTTTTCCAGCAGCTTACTGCTGGCAATGGAAATGTCACTGAATGCRATTGTCCTTGGAGTTCTTAGGGTTACAAGGATATTACATCACCTAGCAACAGAAACATCTATTTAGGATACAAAGATCAAATGAGTTCTTTTAATGTGTTGTAGATCCCCCAGGATATACACAAATAAACKCCCATAGAAATCCACATAGTTTGCAAGGCAGTCTGTTTCTTTGTCCTTGATGCATCAGTGCTTTTCATTTGGAAGACTTTGACCTTTTGCTAGCAAAACTGGTAACAATATCCTTATTTCATTTATGTGTCTGTTTGTTTGTTTGTTTATTTTCTGGCACAAAAATTGTACTTAGAGATTTACACACTGTTCTTTGAAGATCCTTCCATCCAGGTCATTGTCTCTTCTTCAAAATGAGATTTTACTGAATWTTGGAACCTTGCATATTTAATAACTAGAGTGGGGCAAACAGCAAGCTGTCTYGTAGGAAACTTCCTTTTTTAATTTAAAAAAAAAAAGAATATTTATCTTTTCAGCAAACAGAAGTCATCAAAGCAGACTGTGCTCAAACCCACATGTGGTGGGTTTTCCAGTCGATACCAGTGATGGCACATCACAGAATGGCCCTAAGACACTCTCGGGGTCCCTGCAATCAGGCCCTTCATTTTCATCTGCCCTGTTGCCATGGATCTTTTAATTTTGTAGAATCAGGTCAGACTCACCAGGAATGAAGTGTCCTTCACAGGATCATTCAGAGCAATGAAAGGGTTATGTAGAAAAGTATTGATAAATCTGGGCTGACTTTAGAAATCCATGGAAAATCTCTTTCTGGGTATTAAATGGTGAAATTCAATACTTCATCTTGTTTCATCTTGGCCATCCTTTGTAGTCTGCAGTTAGCTGTAGCTTACAGAATACCACAATGATATATGACAAGTTCCACTCTTCTTACACCCTCTGAGTGCTAGACTTTTATTAATCTCATTGAGCTGGAAAGTGTGTGTGGGGGGCAGAGCAACCTTGTTCTTAACATTTTATGACTCAGAAGTGAGTTCTGACTTTTCTGTGTGATTCTCTTAAGTGTKCCTTTTCTCTTTGTGCTTGGGTTTCCAGTTTGCTTCTTTACTTTAAGGACAGATCTTCAAAGGGGTTAAGYATCTTTGAAAATCTTCTTACAAGCCTGTGAGATTTTAAGATCAAAGYCTTTTTCTGGAGACTAGTCTAAATTTCTTCTTACTCATTCTTAATTGAAAGCTGCATGATCAAAAGCTGAAGTGTGGATAAAGCCAAAGAAGGACTGAAGTGGTATTTTAAAACCTATACAGATGCATAGTGACCCATCAAGACATTGTGTGTGAACATGAATCCTAAATAATTTTAATCCTTCCAGGAATCCACTTGAATGTGCAATTGTAGAGTCAACCAGATTTGGTGGGCAGAGGATTCTGGTGTCTYRGACAGCTTCTAGAGGAGCTTCTATTCAGCACAAAGAACAGCCTAAGAGGTTCCTTTAGTTTAYTCCATTATCTCATTACTTTAAAAARTGATGAGTGTATCTATKGYTTAACCAAGCATTTTACACTGWAGTTTGTTATAAAGGAGCAAATGTTTTGTGGTCAGGTAATTGACAGATTTTGTCTCTCAGACATCCAAATTTTCAGTCAGTCTGRCAAGTCTGATTATTCTACCCTGCTCACATAATGTAATAATAAAAATAACACTTTAAATTTATTTTATATGGAGGACTATGATATAGTCTAGATACACACTTAGTAAATACATCAAAAAATAGGACTAGTGTTCTAAACCAAGCACACAAATGTTACTACAGGCAAACTAAAGTCCCTTGGAGATAACTAGCTGATATATCAGGGAATTCTCAAAGACTGATTATTAATGCACCAAAGCCATATAAATTCAGTGAAACAATCAGAAGACATTAAARAAAGGCAGCTTTATGTCTACTTCGGGCCCATTCTTCATATGATATAAGTCAAGACAAATCCCTGTCACATCATATTTTCTTGCTCTGGGATGATGTGGGGGAAATAAGGGGCCCACTTAGCCCTTTTGTGTAGMTCATTTAAAATAACCCAGATTAATGGGGACCTGTCTTTTTTACCCTTGTAAGGAATGATAAATACTAAGAAATATTATTGAAGCCATTCAGCTGCCCATTAATAATACATTAGTAAATACCATATGATCAAATTTCAGCTTGCAGCTGAGCCGAGTGTTAGCTTAAATACCAGCAATATTTCATTCATGAARGGTAAGGATCCTGTTAGCATCTACATCTGCAGAGGATGCAGAAAGGAGAAAAAAATAGGTCCCAAAATACCTGAAATACTATTTTATCACAGCTGAAGGAGCTTCGGGGATGTTTTCCAAATGGTCAGAGCACAGAGTATCACAGAAACAATGATGGTTATTCTCTTGACTTTCTCCAAAGCCTAACAATGTTTTACTCTGSTTGCAGAGCCCAGTTCAAATCTGAATTTTGACAGAAAGAATTCTTCTGATTTCAGGGGTTTCTTTCCTTCACATTCTTTAGCAAGATTAAAAGATAATAATTTAAACCCTTTSGCAATGACTACTATTTAGTTCTTGTTCCCTCAGGGACAGTCAACTGATTTGTTCAAGAATCTTAAAACCTTTATATTCTTCCCTGGACTTGCTTCTCTTTTCAAAGGATCTGTGCTCTTTTTGTAGCTTCTTAGAAGATAAAAACTTTTCTTTTCTGGAAATGGCCAGTATTCTGTTTTGTGAGCAATGATTGTCCTTCTTACATCTCCATTTACTCTGTTTATAAGCAATATTCT
>CADDXX010000331.1:231451-250852 GCA_902810485.1 Alauda arvensis
AATATATAGATCAGATATCTTTATTGGATTGACAGTAAACAGGGTCATCCCATGCCAGGAGACATCCTGTAGYAGTTGTTCACTAATATGTATTATTCATATAATTAATTCTGTCTTTGAAATAGAGATTCCCTAAAAAAATAGAAAAAAAGCAACCTGGAATTGACAAACAATGTTGCAGTTTCCTATTTCACCTATTGATTATGAAAGTCCATTATACGTTCAAGTCTGTATTGTTTTCCTTTCCTTCTATCAAGAAGAAGGAAACTCCTGGTTTTACAAATGTCTCTGTATCTGTGTGTGTATGCATATGCATGTGYATGTAGTAGGTAACACACATTTTAACTCAGGGATTTTTGGAGACTCACAAAGGAATTTTTAAGAACTGATATAAAGTCCAGGACATTTAGATTTTAGATAATTTTCAAAGAGAATCTATTAGGGATTGAAAAAAAAATTGCATTTGGTTTGATAAAATAAGATGTGAAATTATTAGGTATATAAAATYAGACCTATAAAATTTTATGGAAGCATAACTGCCCTGACACAAAAACATACTGCAGATTTAAAATGCTCTCCAAAGRAATTTTTTTCTTGTTTTCAGTCTTTTTTTTTCTCCCCGTTTCATATTATGGCCTAAAAAGGAGAGATGAAAATCCAGTCAGTGGTCATATAACCTGACATTAATTGACCCTCTACATTATGTGCCCACCATGTAAATAAAATACTTCCAGTCTCAGGCTCTTGATTTTCTTAGCTCAAAAGTCACAATTCTGTTCAAAACTTGCATGTTTTTTACCGTAACTACTAARCACTAAATTTTCTCTGCCTCACTSTTCCTATCAAACCAAACAGACAGAGATGGCATCTTTAATTTTGTCTCAACAATTACCCTAAGCAGAAAATTCCCCTTRGATGCTATAAACAAATTCTTGACAGAGAGTCCCCAAGAGCCTTTCACCTACCTCAAGGAGTAACGCATTGTAAGGCAATAAATAGGATAAACCTTAGCACTGGAAGCAATCCTGAAACACGGGATTCTTCCTCTAATGTGAGAAAAAATATGTGTAGTTCAGATTGCAGGGCAGGAGAACAGAATTTGTTTATTTAAACACTTGGTCCCCAGATGAGTGAACACATTGTGTGAATTGTGGAATGCACCATTTTCTTYTTCAAACCAAAACCATGATTTCTTTTAAATTTTGAGGAGGCACCAGGACACAGAAGGTACCCWMTGCTCCATTGCATTTATGAAGTTTGTCCTAAACTTGACTCCTGCCTCAGGGAGTAGGGGTATAATTAATTCTCATTAATGGAAAAAAAAAAAAAAAAGTTAAACTATCACTTATGTTTGTCTTCACACTTAAAAACAAGGCTTCCTTTTGAAGACAAATGGGAACAGATATTTAAAACCACATAAAAAACCCCACAGCATTTTCAAATTCCTGTGTGTAAAGAAGGAAAAAATACATCAGATAACAGAGCATTTAACACAATAGTTAATAATTTAGCCAGAACAAAATCTACTGCAGTAAAAATAAAGCACAATATCCCTGAATGTTTTCCAAATATAACATTAACTATAAACCTTCAGCAAAATAAATGCAAAACTTTACAAAGCTTACAGATTTTACATAAATCATACGCCTGGGTGATATAAGATCGAGAGAGTAAATTTTGAGAAATCGCAGAACACAGGTAAATATATTCTCCTAACCTGAATTTTGGGATGTCAGAGGTACCTAATTACTCTGTCTCCTGGAAAAAGCCTTGTGAAATGTTCCAAATACACACTTTTGTGGAGTTGCCCTTWGGTGATTTTGTATACTGCCTGAAAGAGCAGTATAAAAAGTATATTTTGTACACAAAGTATGCAAAGTATACATGTATACATATAGTTATTTTGAGATTACTATAATTTTGATAAAGTTGATGCTTTGTAATGAAATTATAACTTAGCAACTGTAGCCATTTTTAAAACATTACTCGTTTTAAAAGACAGAGTGTTATTGTGTTGGCATAAACTCCTGGARTAATTCACCTTGATTGATTAAAACCTCTCATTTTATCCATTGTACTTAAATATTTTTTCATTCCAGAGTAAACAACGGCAGCTAATAGACATGGTATCTCACTGCTGTGTGATCGAAGMCTAGCTTTTAGGACAAGAAATAAATGGAGGTCTAATCTTTCTAGTGCCTTTTAGAGGTACTTAACATTGGTCTACAAAGAGCACTGAATGAAAAGAATTAGTAATGGAGGAGACCTACAAAGTCATTTGTCCAGTCCTCTGCCAAAGCAAGATTGCTTGTCTATGATATACTGTGTTTTTAAGTGTGATGTCCAGTTCAACCCTAAATTATTCATCTGACCTATGACTGTTTCCATTATATCCTTAAACATACTGGGTTATTTTATACTCTAGTTTTGATTTTATTGTACTTTATTTAATTTTGTTCCTGTAATAACATACTTTGCAACAACTTACATAGTCTTCTTTTCCTTTTTACTCTTACTTCGGAGATGCTTGCTGAGTTAGACAAGCTACACCAGTGTGATCATTTTTCTTGGCTATTCAGGCTGTGAAATAACTCTGCTTTGCATGCAAAATCACAGGCTTTTACACGGTATTGCACTTGAAGGTCAAATTTAATTCACCATTTACTAAATTCATAAAATGCTATTGTATTCTTTCATGTTTCTAATGGTGGAGTGATCTTCTAAGCAGCATTATTTTCATATGYCTTATCCAAGACGTATTTGTAAACCTGTGCATTTAATGCAGGAAACCTGTGCCAAGAGAGAAAACTGCTCTACATATACTAAGTGAAGTTCTGCTTCACTTAATGTTTTTTGCATTATGCATACTAAGCAACAGAATCTCCTTATCTCCATAGGTGATATATTGATAAACTTTGCTATAATCATCCCTGTAATGTYTCTGCCTTTCTGTATCTCCAAGTTTTATTGTTCCTCTCTTCAACTGTACCTTTTAGAAGATATTTCCTCTTTTTTTTTAAATCTCTAACCTAAAATAACCTAACTCTGATTCAAAAAATGCAGTGAAGTAAGAACTTCAGGTTAGAAGAACTCATATCTTATCTGTGGTATCATTAGGGCTGCCCACACAAATACAATTTAAATGAATCATCCAGGGAAATTTTGTTGTCCAGGATGGTTATTGGAAGCAGGTAAGAGAGTAAGAGCTTTTATYTTTCTTAAAGCATTCTGGGCAGTGTCCTGGGGTGGTATGACTTGAAGAGCTTTAACCCCTTATCCTGGCAGTGTTTATGAGAAGACAGCTGAGGAGAAGGAAGGAAGGCAAGAGGGATGAGAAGCAGCATGCTGGACTTCTTCCAGATGCCACTGTGCTTGAAAAAGATGACATCTCATTATTAGTTGGAGAAGGTCCTGTGCAAAATGCCAGTACAAGAAAGGAAGCGAAAAACCTGAAAAAAAAAAACCCAAACCAAAAAATACCCAAAACAAACACAAAAAACAGTCAAAGRAAAAAATTGATTCCATTGATAAATGACAGCATTCCCAGTTGCCAGAATCAATAACGGTTAATAGGTACATGCAAGTGAAAACTAATAGCTGTGTATTTTTCTCTTCCAGGATGACTCTTTGCAGGGTTTATTAGAGCACAAACTCTTTTTCTAAAATTGAGAATATCACCAGTGATCACACAGTACAGCATATTTGGAACAACAAAGCACAAAAAAGCACAGAAATCTTTCTTTAGTAGCCTGYTTCTCTTCACTCATGGACATTTTGTAAATAGAATATCCAGCCTTCCTCCTTTTGTACATTAAAAATGAAGAGTTGTAGGTAGCCCATGCACACAGCATAGGCAACCTGTTTATTAATAAAGTGGATTTACCATGCTGGTTCAAAGATTTCAGCTGTTTTCCAAGTTTTTGATTCAAGAGATTTTTCACATCAGCTCTTAACATGTTCTTARCAGGTACCATTTTTTGAGCTGCAGTCAATATAATCCCCAGTCACTCTAATGAACAGTCCTATAACTGCACATGCCACCTAGATCTAATTAATGAAATGTGGCATAAGAGAGTTTATTATGTAATAGTCAAAAAGCAGAATATTTACATTGATTGACATCATCCAAAATTCTGATCCAATGCCTCAACAAGTGATTTGGGGGGTGGGGTGGGCTTGAGAGGGAGATGTGGAGGAAAAACAAATGGTTGTTTATCTCTAATTGTGTGGCAATGATAGCAATTTAAAAAAATTATTATGGAGGATTATTTGGGTATTTGACAGCACTCTGCAACATCACTCTACCAGCCTTTAAAAGAGAGAGGAAAATGCCATCATACTGACCTTAAGGAAGGTGAGTGGAAYGGCAGAAAGAGTAACATTTCTCTGGGAATAACTGGACTGTGGAGGACATTGTTTTTCTCCTCCTTTTTCTTTGAAGGTCCATCTTTGTCCAGCCTAACAGAAGCTTTAATAGAATGCAATTGATCGTGCCTGTACCCAAATCACTGAAGGCAATTTTTGATTTTTTTCTTTCTCAGGAGAGAGAGTAAATGCAACTTGTTCCCTATGCCTGGTATTATTATATTTCCCAGGTATACACATGAAGCAGCTGCAAATGCTTTATTTACCTCCTGAAAYGGCCAGTTGCAGGAATTTGCTTTACTTATGCCTCATTTTGACCTTTAAATAGTCCCTTGATGKTTTTGACCATTACCAGATAGAAAAAAATCAGGCTAAATTACCACATGGTAAAAAAGCAAGTATCATTTTCAAAATATGCTTTTAGTGAATGGCTTTCAAAATGTTACACTTATGGGAATTTTAAACAATTGAGTAAACCAGAACACAATAAAGAAAGCAAAAGAGAATATATCAAAACCAGCTCACTTGGAATGATGGCTATCACAAAGAAATCTTAATGTAATCTGTTTGGAGAAGTCTGAACTTCAATCACTTTGTGATAGTTTTGTAAAAAAGTGAACAAGGAACAGTCATTTGTAAAGTAATATATTTTTCCCTCTCTGGGAAAAAAAAATCATGGTCACAGAGATTATTTTGATTAATTATTAGTACATTGTGTCATTCTACTTTTGAAACTCTTTTAATAACCCAAGACTGGATRGCAGCAAGATRTTCTAGCAGAGAATAACTATACATGGGCTTCTGAAGTTGTATCCAGGAGTATCTGTATTTGAGAAGAATGGAGGAGAMTAGATTACAACCATAATCACAGCAYCTTAAAATACCTACCTTCTAAGAGAACTGGMAAGCCCAGTAAATATCCACARCACAARTTTTGTTTTGTTTCTTTTCCATGTGGCCCAATGCCTTTCCAGCAGGAATAATTCAATGCTGAGAGGTATACCACAAAGAGAAGTGTGGCAGAAATTCTGTTCCTAGAAATTCTGTTCAGTCATCTGCCTTACATGATGCCAAGCMCTTTTGAAATTTAAATAATTAGTTCAGCTGGTAACAAAGTTAACAAAGGTGAAGAAAATTTATCTGTAGCAGATAGGAAATAGAAAATGGAGAGTTGATRGATGCAGTACGATTTGGTGAGAGGGCAATGTGCTTTGAGGAATGTGATCAGGGAGCAAAGAGGAATGAAACAYTGTAAAAACAACAGCTCTGTAAAGAGAAGTGAGGCAGAACATAACACTATTAAGCTGATGGTTTGAAGCATTAGAATACTGAATTCACTGTGGATGGAGGCAGTACAAATATGCACAGTATGAAACAGAACATTGTGATAAAGAAAAAGGAAGAGGTTGGAATGCATTTCCCTAAAGGATTAGATTATTTGTTTGGATGAATGTATTGTAGGTTTGGGGATTACATTTTCAAGCATAGTAGTGCCATTTATTTCAAGAGTTATCTGCCACATATAGAATACATAGATATGTTTATTTATGCACATATGTGTAGATACAACAATAACTTCAGTAATTTTTGACACCACAATGAAGAGAAAGTGACTRTGTTTTCAGCACACAGATGCAATGAAGATTATTTTCTGGAAATAATAAATTCTCAAAAAGGCTGAACAACAGTTCCCAGAGCGAGACACTCTGCATGTTTGAATTAATGTTCTTGAGTGCTCCCTTGTTAGTGCTAAGCATATAGTTTAAATAAAGAAATCACATTCCAGGCTCCAAATACAATTTGTCAGCTTTGCTTCTGGGAAGTGTGAAAGCAGCAAAAGTGAGAGTCATTTATTCACCATCTGTTCAGCAACTCACCTCTTTATCACACAGAGATGCAGAAGACACAAAGTTTAGTAAGTTTTCAGACATCAGGCTGTTARAAGTGAAGACAGGGCATTTTCTATTAACCTTATGAACCGAGATTCACTGGGTTTCCATATGCCCCATAACTTAACATGATCACTAAAAATACTAATCATCTCACCCAATTGCATCTAATTTTTACAGTAGTATGTAGTTAATATCTTTACAGGGATTAACTGAAAAATATAGCAGCTGGGTGATTTGGGGTCATWTTTTTTTAAGGTTTAAGAAGGGAGAGAAAGGGTAGCTCATGAGAGAAAGAGTGCAATTCAGAAAGGAGACTGAATAAGCTAAATTATTCACAGCTTGCTTACTGTACAAACTAGGCAGCACTAGTTTCTTAATCCAGCTGTTAATGCCATTTGTCTGTGTATGTAAACCTAGAGACTCTCTAACCCAGTGTCTATCTACAGCTATTTCTTGTGGAGTCATGATTACTGGCTGTCATTTCTATATATTCTCAAAATAAAAAATTGTAATTTTGATCTTTTATAAAAATGGGGCTTTTTTGCACTTGGGGAAAAAAGAAATATTCTAGGTTTGCAGAAGTTCTTCATATACAGCGTATATACAAGTTTCACAAAACCTTACAGAAGCATGAAAAATGCCTTCTTGAAAATTTAGCATTGATGCAATATGAAAGAGTAACTTGTTGCAGTAGAGGAAATACCYTCTATCCAGAGTACTTGTCATAAAACAGATTTTTATCATAAAAATAGAGTAGGATGCCTCATATTTATATAAATTAGTGACACTCATCTTGTGTTTTCACCCTCTTGTGTTGTCATGCTCAGTCTCTCCAGACTGTGCAATACAAAATCTTGCACTCCCATGCACACAGACTCAATCTACAGTAACTTGAGTGTTTCCATAGGAGATGATGAAATCCAAGAGTGGTTCATTACCTCTCAATACGGTGAAGGTTAATGGGTGTCATCACTACCTGTACAATGTTCAGCTATACAGATGGGTTTGAGTGCCAACCAGACATCACAGTCAATAGGAAGTGCCCTTTCTTGCATCATCAGTCTGGTTACATTGTCTATGCGATTGCCATTTTCATACTGCTAGCACTTTTACACCACTCCTTGCTCTTATGATTAACACAACTTCTCTTTCTGCTGGAAGCATAGACCTCTGCATCTGTTCTTGGCTGATCTCTTTTGTTGCCTGTTTTCAATTGAGTGTCAAGGATAAACAGGTGGGGCTGAGAAGCAACTCAATGCCAGAAACAACAGGAGGGGGGAAAAAACCACCGTAGGAGTCAGTCAGGCTTATTCTGCTGCTAGGGAAGTAAGAGACAGTTCTTTGACTCCCACACAAACAATCTCACAGTCTTCATTGGGATTGCTTGTGGAGGGTAATAGAAATCTGTCACATAGATAAAAACTSTAACATATAGTGCACTTGGATTCTTAATGAAGCTACAGGGCAGCAGAGCTGTACTGGCAGATGAATTGTACAGAACCCTCCCTTGGCTCCATCCAAAGCATTGAACAGCACATTTGCCCAGGTACTCCAGAGTAGCTTCCAACAGAAAACATTGTGCTACTTGAGTTATTGTTCATCTCTGCCTCCCTCCAGTAGCTAAAAGGAGAGGGTAAATCATGTTTAGCCTCTGTACCTGCCAAGCAGTACTACCGCTTTGGGAAGCTGCCTGTCTCATCTCCTATTAATGAGCACAGAACTCAGAGCTCCCGACCCSGGAGCAGCAGTATCAGCACATCCCCCGATGCTCCTCCTGGTGTGATAGACAGTGAAGTACCTGTTAAGTCTGGTGGCTGCATGCCAGCATCTAAACACAGCAAGTTCATAGTCTGTCAGAATACATCTCTGACCAGAAAAAAAATAACTGTGTGAGTTTTGAGCAATGAAAAAATGCAGGTGATGATATCAGCAATTTTCAGTACATTGAAAATAATAGAATTTTYGAGAAATTAAATGAGGAGGTTGGCYRCTTAAATAAGTGTTTTCTGCAATCTATCAAGGAACTGTGTCAGTGGCTCTTGATCTCAACAAACCATGAAGCAGCTGCCCCAGCCAYGTAAAGCTTCTTGCCCTTGGCAGCAGAGAAGGCTAACAGCATCCTGGGTTTTATTATAAGGTTGGTCACCAGTAGACTGAAGGAAGAAATCATAACCTTTCACTCAGTGTTTTGAATAAATTAAAAGGAAATCTTAAGAGATAAAAAAATCCCAACAGAACAAAAAGGYTAGTAGGGAGAGACCATAGTTCCTRTTTGAAGTTCTGAGATCWGATGAAATGTGAATACTTGTTTCACTGCTGAGACATCTGACTCTTACAAGTAATTTCTAGATAGACAATGGTCTATCTTCTCTAAGTGCATTCCTCCACTCTGAATTTATCTGTGATAATTTGGGGTTGATGCATGTAACCTTATAGGGTGCAAGCCAGTGACTCCTCCTCTCCCTTTGGTGAAAAATTACACCTCTGGAAAAAGACAATGAAGCAGAAGACAAAACTGTATTAAAARGATAGGTTTATTTTTCTATGTTCCTGTTATTAAACATTAACTTTTCATTGCTTGAAATCTTTACCCTAAAGTCTAGTAAATATAATCAAGCTCTAATTAAATGTTAATGTAGAGTCAGTGTGTTAAAAATTCATAAGGAGTGAGCAGATGCTGTGTTTTAGTCAGCATAGTAGAATCGACAGGATCAGATCCCAGCTGTGGAAATCCTCTCACTTGACACAGYAGCGGGGCAGCTCCTGTTGGCTGTACATTCTGAATCACTTCTGTGGGTGGCAGCACACCAGTTTAGGACACACAGGCAAAGGTGCAGCCACTTCTGACCTACAGGTTGTGTTCAACCCACACTGGAGTRGCTGGGCCATGCTATTGGTAGCTGATGCAAGAGTGCAGGAAAGCAACGACAACCTACGCCTACTGACACACAACGCAGATGCTCATTTGCATTTCTGAAAAGTCATATATCACTTTTGCATTTTAAYAATCAGTTTTGAGATCCAATTCTGAAAATAGAAATCCTGCACTGTACTGCTACTTGACACRATGATCATTATTTCCAATAACACTTTTATGAAAAAATCATTTCTCATTAAAAAAATTAATTTTGAAACTGTTAATAAATAATGGCACTGGTAAAAGGTCAGATTTTCTCTTTCATAAAAAGTACTGATGAAATGCCAATAAGAGTACACGATTAAGTCTTAACAAAAGCTTTTATTATTTGTCATTCTAAATGAACACTAAATAAAATTAATATATTTTTCACTAATGGAAACTGACTAAAMTATTGCTTCCTCTATTATTGCTCATTTACCTGTTATCTTGGTCTGATTTCAGTCCACAATTTAGGTTAGATATGTAACTGAATGCCTTACTAGGCAGTGCCACCACACAGTCATAACATTTATTCTATAACTTATTTTCCCTCCTTCTTATAACTGGTACCTAGAATTGTGCCTGACCCTTTTGTGCGTGCCATAAAGTAGCAGGAAGTTTCTTTATTCCTTTCTTCAAAAAGCCTACCCATGTACAAGACAAAGCACAGCTCTTCTGCAGCCATCACAGCCTGAATAATTAATTATCTTGGTGGGAATAACCCTGACAGCCATTTTGCTTGACTCATGACCTTGTGCTGTGTCTGCACAAATGAAAAGTGTTACAACCAAGTCTGTCTTTAAAGTTTTATGTTCTGCAACAGTGCTGAGTCAGGTCGTGGTTACTATTGCAAATGTATGCTGTGTGCACATTTTTTCTACTGTATTTGGGTCCATGATGTAAAGAAAGGCAAAACCCAGTAGAAATKATGAAATAGCAATGTCTGTCACTATGGTTTTTTCATAGAATAATAGAATACTTTGGGTTGGAAGGGACCTTTAAAGGTCACTTAGTCATTACTGGTGCTGCATAGAATTGCTCAAAATGTTTTCGCAATCATTATACCTGCCTAAAGAAATGCTGAAAGTCATTACTTCTTTTCACAAATGAGTCAAGCAAGAGATTAYTTCCACAGATGTTTTAAAAGTGTATTGTCTCTGATGGAATCTTACTCTATACAGCACTTTGATTAAACCTTAAGAAGCTTTTTCTGAGATACCACTCATTATTTCTCTGAATTCCTTCTTTCCTTTATGTGCACATTCCTGAATTTTACTAGCRCAATGTGAAATCTGTTGCAGACAGACTGCTTTGAGTTTTTTTTAAATTCTTTTTTCTCCTATGGTTTTAATTTTGTTCCAGGTAGAAAATGATTTTACAGGTATTGTCAAACATCAATATGGTGGRAAAAGGTAGAGGTTCTGGACTAGCTGGGTTTTTTTGCTAATTGTATTAATACGTTTGATACAGTTTTCCTCAGTTCTGGCATTTAAGAGTCCCAGCACCAGTCATCATTACATGAGTGGGTGTAGAGTACAGTAATCCATGTGTGTTTGGCATCTGGTGATCTTCCCCTGGAGGGTTGGTTTACTTGCCAGGGAAGAATCTGGGGGAGGGACTACATCTCCTGGGCCACCTCCAAGGGGAATATGCTGTTCCGTAAATATGTGAGCTAGATCTAGAAGGCTAGTGGCAGAAGTAAAATGCATCTATTGCAGACAGAGTGAGAAAAATAGGATTCTTTAAGCACATGAGAAGTTGACAAGAAATTGTAGGTCTTACAGAAATTCTTACTGATGTGTAGGGCCGAAATGCCTCTGATGGGATTTTCTCAAGATCTGAATTTGTACAAAAAGGCTTGGTATTGCAAATATAAGTGAATGTCATGGAATCTACTTTAGTTTCGTAACCCAATGTTATTCCCTCACCCCTTAAAAATTCCCAACACGCAAATCAAACCAAGCAAACAAAAACCCCACCCAAACCAACCAACTATCCAGCCAAATAGACAAAAGGGAAAGAAACCCTACTCCCCTCTTCTTTCCACTAGAAGTAAATAATGTTCTCTTTCCTTTTGCAGCATAGGGTACCTGACTTCTGGATGAATCTATAAAAAGTCCCCATTCCATATTCTTTAAATGTGAAAACTATTAAATAGCTCATGTTCTTACTGTTTCTTTTGCTTCTTTCTTCTGACAGTCACTGTTCCTACAGATCCCAGATGTAAGAAAAGTTAGCTTTAAAATCAAATTCGGATGGAAACAGAAACCTGACTCTTCTCCAGCATCCACATTTTCCTGGGCACAGAAACATCCTTGTGTTTCTAGGCCTGATTTTTGTAGGAAGCATTATTGTTGCCAAAAGAGAGAAAAAGATCTGACAAAGGCAGCCGCACCTAACTTGGACTAGCTTGGCCCGTTTGTAAAAGTTTTTGGAGTTTGAGATTGGTTTCTAAACAAGAAAGCATTCAGCAAGGTGTTGAGTGCATCTTGAAACCCATAGTTAGTTTTTGTAACACCAGTGYCTTCCAGTTAAAATTTCTGTTCAGATTATATGCTGATAATATTCTATCATTGTGTCTTTTGCAAAAAAGATATCGCCAATCTTTGTGCATCTTAAAGTTATATCAGATTTGTAGTTTTATTTAATCTTAATAGTTAACTAAATCATAATATGATTTTTATTTTAAAATCACAATAACACCATAACACCTTCTGGGAAAAAACATGTGCTGAAGTAGAACATGTTAGCTTGATTGTTTTTTGGGTTTGTTCATTGTTTTTTTTGTTTTTTTTTTTTTGACATCTACTTAAAGGATTATATGATTAAATGTAAAAGAAAAGGATAAAATCAAACTAGAAACAAATGTATGAGAACAACTAAATGAATAAATAAATGATGAAAATAACTTTGTGAATTAGGTTTTTACACTCTGAGATATAGTATTTTAATAGTAAAACTTTTGCAGTTTTTAGAAAACATAACATTTTTCTTTCTGAAAGACATGGTGAGAACCGAGATAGTTTCTTTTATATGGTCAATTCAAAATCACTGAAAATTGTTGTAGTCTCAGTGCTATTTAAATCAGTGACAAAACTTCTTCAGTGCAGGTGTGGTTTTATTAAGTTATCTTTTTGAATGCATCTTGGATGTCCAGAGGTGTATTTATAGTATAGTAGTTTCTCTGTAGCCACATTTTACAGTCACACGTATTAAATCTATGTGTGGTATCCACATAGCTGAAATATTACAATCAACTTTTTTACTTCTTTGTTTTAAAACTTGGGTGGGGGAGATTTGTTGGGGTTTGTTTGTTTGTTTGATTGATTGTTTTCTTTTTTGGTTTTGTGTTTGTTTGTTTCCTTTACTAGTTCTTTCAGTGCATTTCAGGGCTCATTTATGTGTATACAGGCTTTCCTACAAATTTGTAGAGCTAACTCTTTACAAGCATAGGTTTATGCTACATAGTAGCATATTAAAAGGCAGGAATGCTTTGTTTCTTGCTATATACAGTGTTGAATTAAAATTATTGAAGTCACAGCAAAATCAAATTGAATACTGGTTAAACAGCATTTACCATCTTCAATATTTGCTTTGGAAGTAAGTGAGTTTCCTAAACATTTTATTTTCTGCTGCAGTACTAGCTGAAGGCAAGGAGCATAATCACTCTATCTTTTGTTGTTCCCACTTTACCACTCCCCATGGGACACATCTTTTTGCAGGATCAACATAAAAAGAGCAGTTATACCTCTTCATACAGCTGGCTGCTAAAATCATTAAAATTTTTGCAAGCTAGAGCAGAATCTGGTCCATGCAGGTAACTAGGCTTTCTCTTGTGCTTGACTTCAAGCAACAGGAAATAGAACTTGTGTGTTGAAATGAGAAAAAGAGGGAAAGAAAATCCTACTGGGAAAGTTTTCAAAAAAATATGCCTGAAGTAGTTTGACATAGGCTGAAATTTTGGAAAGCAAATTTCCATGAAGGAGGTGGATTCCTGGAGTGCTGGAGTCTGACTATGTGCCAGGAATAAGAGGGCTGTTGTTTATTTCTCACAAATACACAGACCATGCTGCTCAAATATCTGAGTGTGGCCTCTGATTTCTATGCCATTGCAAGATCATTTACAAGTGGTTATMAATTTAGTGGCAGAAAGGAATGCCAAAGCCCTGGATTTTCAAAGACTAGAGCACAGATTCATTTGCTTTGTGATACTGTGCTAAGCCATAGCACTGCTGCTTTGATAATGATAACAAAAATGGACAGAAAAAAAAGCACATAGTACAAAACTTGGATTTATATAAAGCTTTCTGTACAAATAATGATCTTGGAGTGCTTTATTTAAGAGTCAGAGAAAAACAAATGTTGTCTTAGCTCAGGGGGAAAAGGTATGATCCTGACATAGACTTATAATATGAAAATAATTTGCTGCACTTCATTATTGTCAAAGGAGAAGAGAACAAGCATAAACTGATGATGATTAGCAGCAAGCAATCACAGACAGGCTCCAAGGAATTTGTTGTTGCCTAAGCTGTTGTTCTAAACATATTTTTGACTGTGATTATTTGGTTCTATTTTACACTAGATACTCTTCCTATTTTTTTTCCTTACCAGCTCTCCAGATTAAATTTAATTACTATACAAAGCAGCCAGATTTGTACCTACAGTAGAAGTCAATAGACTGCAAYAGCATTAAGGAGATTAATGTGCTCTAAGAGTTAAAAGTTTAACTTTCTGAATGAGGATTTTCATGAAGTTACTTGTTGAAATTATCCAGTGAATACACAAAAACAAGGCTGGGTATGCTCCGCTCATTAAGAGTACCACATGTTGATTTGGAACCAAGAAAAAAATTATTTGTTTGTGGTTTTGTCAACTTTTGTTGGCAAATGTGACAAAATAAACTGCTGTGACCAGCAACAAGATAAGGGTCAATGGACACAAACTGAAAAAAAATTCAGAAGTTCCATCTGAATATGAGGACAAAGTTCTTTGCTTTGCTTTGAGGGTGACAGAGCACTGGAACAGGCTGCCAGGAGAAATTATGGGGTCTCCTTCTCTGGAGATGTTGAAAACCACCTGACCCTGTGCAACCTCATCTGGGTGAATTTTCTTTAGCAAAGGGTTGAACTAGATGATCTCCAGAGGTCCCTTCCTCAACCATTTTGTGATTAGCTTCTACCTTTCTTTGCATTAGTGCATTCTAGAATACMTGTTGAATTGGAATTAGTTGAAGAGAGGAGAAGAATTAAAAAATGCTAATTATACATACAACTTCTCCAGACAAAATCCGCATCTTTCCTTTTCTTTCCCCTCTTTTTCTAATTTTTTTCCCTTCCTTGCCAAACTATCTAAATTTTGAAGGTGATTCTGGTGAACTCAGAAATTTCAAAACAGTAGTTTTAATCTGGTACTAGGTCTCAAAATAGGAAGCTACACTGATATATGGGAAAATATCTTTTACCTAATATCCTGGATACCAGGAGTAGGCACTCTCAGGTGCCCAGTCTTCTTCCTATAAATAGATTTTGTTGCAAAATTAACTCTTTCTTGATTAGGAGTAGTTCAGCTGCATATGTGATATCTTAATAATAAACTGCCACAGTAAGCAATGCTSTGTTTTATGGATATGGTACCAAAATTTTGACCTATAAACCCCATTTGGCSTCTCTAGGAACCCATTTACATTTAGCAGTTGAATTTTTTAGAATTCACTGGTCTTCATCTAATTGTAAGGTGTTTGTGGTCTGTTTTTCTTCCACATTGAGTAATGTAAATTTTCCTAAAATAGCATTTTAATATCATTTCATTTATATTTTTTCATGTCCATGGTGAATTTTCTGCTTGCTTAGATACAGGTTGTTTTAGAATAGACAGCCTTTAGATTAACTAGGTAAACCTAGGAATTTCCTGGGCTAAGGAAATAGTTGTATTTTTCTTAGAAATTATAATATGAAATTTTTAGGCCTGTGGAAAGAAAGCATTGTTTTCCATCATTAACCACTGCTGTGCATTTCTTGTCCCTCCCCATCCCACCCTCTTTAATTGTCCTTCCATAGGTGCTTGGATCCTCTAGTTTGAAACTCTCAGYCCCTTTTAGTCTGTTCATCTTAATTGTCACACMGAGTATCAGAGCTTAGGCAAATCCYTCAGTCTGAGTCAAACTCTTTGWACTTCTTTCTGAGGGAATGTTTATGTGAAGTCAGGGGAATGAGTTCGTTTGTTTATTGAAAATACCTCCTACAGCTGGAGATTTATGTTGCTCAGCTGAAACACTCTACCATCATGTATATGTTCCATTTCTGTTGTTATGACAGGCACAGTTGACTAGCTGAGCCCAGTTACATCTTTTGTATGTAAATTCTGGAATGGCAGGCACTCTTGTCAGTGTTCTGATTTTCACACCAGGCCAGAACAGTGCAACCTGAACCTGGGTCTTCACATGTGAGCAGTGTGTCTGGCTTGCTGTGCCACCTAGACTTCAAACAGTAAATATCCCCATGAACATCAATCCCTTGCAACCTTTGTTTTTGCATCTACTAAGTGCTTAACAGCTTGAGGTTTGCATTAAGTTCTTTTTGACACAGTTGGAAAATTAATCTTCTTCCCAGGCCTCGCAAGCATCTACAGCATCTGTGAACTCTGGGGAGATAAATGATAGATAGGAGTGGCTGTTATTCCAACAAAATAAAGGAGAAAGGACTGGCACTGATATCACGTTGGGGGCAGGGCAAGGAGGGCAGAGGGTGTTTTTTTTAATTTATATTTTCCTTTTTTCTTTTACACAAACTTCTTGGCATTGGAAATAGCAATTGGCACTGACTACATCAGGAACCTAATGACCGTTTCTCCAAGATGTATTTACCAAAGCATGATACAGTCAAATCTGCTCTAACAGTTTTACAGTACAGTAGAATCAAGTTTTGGTCTCTCACGTGCAATCAATATTCTTTTTGAACTGACTGGTTTCCATTTCAAGAAATCAAATATAAAAATCTATACTRTTTTCCTGAAGTTTTTCTTCGCCATTAAATTTTCAATGCCAAGTATTGAAAAATAGCCAAGAGGATACAGATTCTAGGGAGCATTAACGTTTTAAGAACTCTAAATTAATTCTAGATTAACAACATTTATATTTTATCACACCTTTTAAAACCAGATATATTGAAGCAGGAGGGCTTTTTATTTATTTAACTGAGAAGAAAACAAAGTCTACATAAAACTTCCAGCCCTGTAATAATCAAGATTCATTGATCAGATAAATCTAAAAATCATCTAGTTGATGACTGAAACAAATGCAATCATCAAGATCTAGATTTTGGTGGTATTTGCAGTAGTGTACTGCAAATAGTGTATTTTGCAGTAGTGTACTAGGTCTAGTGTACTAGACCTACTTAAATAAAATTTGCAGTAGTGTACTAGGTCTAGTGTACTAGACCTACTTAAATAAATGGAATTATTCTAGACTTGTATTTCAGAAGCTGAAAAATTTGAAAGTATTTCAAAGTATAGACTTTTGTAGTTAATACAGGGGGTTTTAGGGCAAATGGATTTTTATTCATAATTTTCTTTAGATGTGGCAAATTTTCAACTTAATAGGAGATAAGGATAGCAATACTAMTAGTAATATTAAAACAATCAGATGACAAAAAACTTTAGTGACTCGTTTCACCTTTACCATCTGAAGATATTGACAGATATATTATTAGTTGTTACCATAATTAGTTTAGGATACCCATACATTTTTATTATAATGCTTATCTGCTCTTGATTAGGCTTTCAGAAAAGAACAATAATCCACGTCACAAGAGATAACACAAATATATCATGTACGGTATTTTACGTTTGACCTTCTCTGGAGTCCATGGGAAGGTARGAAGRTCAAGTGGAAGATGTGAAATCAACWAATGCAAAATAAATCACTGATAGAACTTCTGACAGACTCTTTGGGGYAAGAGAGGGTCTGAAAGAATGAGTAGTCTGGTAAGGGTGCTGGGTTTGGGTTCTAGAAACAGGCCCACATGATCAGAGTTAAAAGGCTTCTAATGCAGTTATTATGTTGTTGTTGTTGTTGTTGTCATTGTGATGATGATATTGACAGATTGAAAAAGTTGAGACTTCASCTTGGAGAAGAGAAGGATGCATGGAAACMTCATAGCAAYCTTCYAATATCTGAAGGGGGCCTACAAGGAATCTGCAGTGGGACTTCTCATAGGAACTGTAGTGATAGGACAAGAGGGAGAGACTCCAAACTGAGACACAGTAGGTTTAGATGAGGTGCTAAGCTGATGAAGCACATTAACAGGTTGCCAAGAGGAGTTCTGTATGCCCCACCTCTGTCAGGGCTCAAGGCTGGGTTGGATGGAATGCTGAACAACGTGATCTAATGAGAGATGTCCCTGCCGTGGACAAGGGGACTGAAAATAAATTATTTTTAAGGTGCCTTTCAACCCAACCCCCATGATTCTATTATTATTAATTGCTGTTGTTAGTAGTAGTAGTTGTTGTAGTAACAATATTACTGCTACGACTACAACTGCTACTGCGACTATTACTACTACTAATTGCAAATGCAATAAAGAGACCTATCCTTCTAGACACAAAATATTTGCTTTRAGAAGAGGAATAGCAGGAGTCTCATGTATTTAGTGAAGGAGAGCAGATGTTCTTTTCCTCCCCCTTTTCAGAAGGGCAGTCAATTGCCCTCCTTTTTATTATCTCAAAAGACTGATTAAGAAACTTTCTACCTAAGTGGTTTTGGCAGCCATTGTCTTGGCTGGCACAATGTCATAATTGTGCTTCTATAAATCTTTATGTTTCACCTATTATGTCCTAAGTGAGGTGGCTATCCTATCTTAATTTGCATCTATCCAAACTTATTTGGAAGAGGAACATAAAAATAAATTTTAAACAGAAACAACACAATATGGTGAGAATTCATTATCCTTTTTTTTTTTTAATCTATTTGTGTCTTCCTACACTCTCACATTCCTCAATATACAATGTTTTAATCACCTTTAAATAAGCATCTATTGTATTGGTACAATAGTTGCATTTAGGTTTTTTAACATCCCAGGTTACATATTTTCTGGTGCCTAATTGTCTTCAGAGTTCATTATGTGCCTATATATATGTGTTATCAAACAGAAGAATGGATTGTACCAAGCTACTGCTTATACTGGAGGGATTGAAGTCATTTCCACATACATTTTGAGGCAGTCTGATATGATCTGCTCTCAACAGCCAATATCTTCCTGCTGCAWGTCCAACTAGAATTATTGTCCCCGAGATGGCTTATTAAAAAGGTTTATAGATAGGCCACTGTAGTTCTCAAATTTTCCCTGACAATATCTCTATCTTTGTCTGATTTTATTATTATCTCTCACTCAGGATTTCCTGGAATAAATTATTTGAGTCTCAATTAATTGCTGCAACTGAGARTTGAAGCTATTAGCAAGCCTTTGGCAAATAGCTGGGCATTACTATTTATTACAGACACAGATGCGTGAGAGGTGCAATCAATTTTGTCTTTGCTGGATTTCAACTTCAGTGAATTGTTCATTGATTTTGGAATTTGAGAGGATTCTAGGAAACTATTAAACAAATGGGCAATTTTGGGAACCATTTTATAACACATGTAGTGACAGCCTAGACAATAGATGTCAAACMGTTTACACAAAGGTCCTTTTCAGCCTCACTTGGTGCACATGATCTTACACCTCATAACATATTAGCCCATGGTAAATTGTCTTCTTGAGGCAATTTCTCCTTTAGATATGTATGAGAATTAAAAACCACCATGAAAGCATCTCATGTATGGATTTTGTTTGGTCAAAACTTTTCTTGCCACTGATATTCTATTATTTTAAATTTTCATGTTCTAGTATCATGCAGTGACTTACCTGCTGCATTAGAATTACAGAAATCAAATCAGTTTTAAAATAAGTTTTGCTTCCTATTTTTTGGGCATGCAGTTATTTGCTCCTTTAAATATATGGAATTATTTGACAAATTTCCTGGATTTCCACAGTAGTTTACCCAAGTCACATTCTCTGAGTTTTGTGTGGGATGCATTGTACAGTTTTGCTAACAAGGTAGARATACACATTTTTGTATCAGCTTGGATTTCCAAACCAGAAAAATCTTAAAGAAAAAGCTGCCCAAAAAAACCCTCCTAAAATGCATTGAAACAATGCTTGAAACATTTAAGCATATAAACATCTTCTTGAAACTGTTTTTCAAGCACTT
>CADDXX010000331.1:251259-266519 GCA_902810485.1 Alauda arvensis
TTTTTTTTTTCTCAAATATAAACTATAGGAAAAATATAATTGAACTATTTTTTATGTACTTTTTTTAAAGTTTGCAACAGACAAAGTTTCTTCTTACGCCAACCATCATCTCATATATCTTTTATTTTCTTATTAAAAAGTTTCTGCTTAAAAATGAAATTTTGATAGTTTTTCTTAAAATGAGCCCTTGCTGCTTGAACTGCTACATTGAAATACAGGAGTATAGGCTGCCATTAATCCCRGTATTTTTTTGCTCAGATGCTGTAACTCTTCCTTATCAAACAGRAAGGTTTTGTGCTCACTGCTTGTTTTTCCCCTTAATGCTAATCCGATTGCATCATTCTCACATTCAGACCAACCATATTTTTTAGAATTGTATGCTAGCTGAGCATTCCCTTTTCATTTCATTTTCTTAGCCTACTCCTTCTTCAGAGAAAAATGGGTGTCAGATAGTAAACTCATCATCATTTCCTACCAATCACCATTTGGAATTTTAATGTTCCAAAGATTTGGTGATTTTTTTTTTTAATTAACAAGTTTAATAGCTAAATTTGTGACCATCTTTTTAAAATATAATCGTCATCCTTAGATTGAAATAAGCTTATGAGTTTTTGTACTATGCTAAAGATAGTAAATAAGTATTTTTTTCATGATCTGTTCAAATGCCACTTTAAAATATGAATCAATTTCTCTATTACGTATTCAGTCTTATCTTAGCAGGAGAAAAACTTCATGGGTTACTGAATAAGGAGAAGAAAACCTATCCTGGTACATCCCTTCCTATTATACTACTAAGTAACATTATCCACAGCTGCCTCTTGAGTCTGAATCTGCCTTGTTGTCACAGATGTGATAAATCCTTATAACACTTTTTTTACTTACTCTATGTAAAACTGCTATTGTAGACTCATGTACTGGCACTGCTTGATATATAAAATGATTTTAAAAAGAAAAGCTTTAAAATTTTAAGTATCCCAGAAGACCTTTACTGTTTCCCCTTAATTATCTTTTCTCCTTTCCATTTCCATTGCTGCCTGTGCCTTTTGCTCCTTGCAAGATGCCATTTAGAGTTTTCAGGTTGTGAGGCTTCTGAAATATGACCTAATRCCAAGTCAGGAGAGAACCCTGTTCTGGGTTAATTTATCTCTTTGGGATCTTTTATCTCAAAGTGTAATTTCAGGCTATCAAGAATTTTTACCTATGAACAAAGCTGTGTRTTATAGTTTTCTTTGCATCACAAGGCTATAGCTTTATCACAAGGCTACAGGTTTTATATCACCTTGTATGGGAACACCAGCAGTAGATTATATTAAATCAACTGAATACTTCATTGACTGCCTTTAAATGTGATGGAGCAGAAATCTTGAAAAATAACTGGTCCTTGAATTTACAATGCAACCTTTCATATCCTAATGATTCTCATTAAATGATCATCAATGTTTTCACAGCTGTGGAGGCAAGTAATATTCCTTTAAGGAAATGCTAGGTGAWTTTATATCAAAAATTAGTTCTTTCCCCTTTGTTGCAGTGTGTTTTGGGTTTTTTTATCTCAAATATTCACTTTCTGCAAATTCCTTACTTATTTTAATTTGGATTCCCTTTAGAATTAAATTGGGATTTGCCTGCTACTATCCACATAATGCTTTTTAACAAGAAATAATATTTTTATTTCCATCTGGTCTAATTGCTTAATGCAGGTGATTTCTACCTTTGGACTAGATCTCTTTTTTTTCTTTAATTCTCATGAAGCTGTGTCTCTTTTAGAGGTTTTTCAGGTTCCTCTGTGGTTTGTACACTTTTTTTTTTCCTTTATCAGTTTCTGCAGAGCTCTGATGAGTAGACCCTGGACCCACATGGCCTGTACAGGTGAGGGGAGCATCACTGTCTTAGTGCATCTGAGAGTTTCTTTAAGCTCTTTCCAGCTTCAGTTAGTTTATCACGGGCTTCTTGTTTTTGTCAGTTCCTAGAAGATTTGCACCTTGGGTGCTATTGATTTTATTTTAGGTGCAGAATCTCTAATATCCATCTTTCTGACAGAAACTTTCCTGTTCAATGTCAAGATTTTTGTTGTTGGTGTTAGTTTTTGATATKAAGATAACCCTGGAGACTGTTCCAGTTTCTCCCTTTAATGCCTAAGGGGAATTCAGTTAGTTTTTTTAAACCATAAGATTCTTTACAAGGAACAACATTCCTATACTTGGTCTCAGGGGTCACCAGAGACTTTTTGGATGGGAGTCTCAGGTTTCCAAAGAACTGAACTATGAATAGGGACACTTTCTCTGCCAAATATAGGACTATATTATTCTTTCCTCARTTGCAGGGAATGAAGAGGAAGTAGACCAGTGGACCAAGGTGATCTCTCTGGGACTTAGATCCTTTCACTGAGTGGAGCAGCCTAGTTTAGCTCCAGATAAGTGAAATGGCAGCTGATTTTTAAAGTAATTCTTAGTTGTTGTAAAAGGCCACCATAATACAACACTGGCATTCCGGTGACATCACTTGAGTCCCAAGAATGTAGTTGRTTGTAGGAAGGGAAAATACTCTTACTTCTACAGGAAGAAGTACTTCCTTGATAATTTCCTGCATCAAGTTTTTAATTATTTTCCAAGTTTCTCTGAGGAAAGTATGTGTGCTTGTTGACACCGCCTGGGACATTCTTGTTTGAGATTTCTGCTTCCACAAGCCAAGGGAATCAAGAAGCCATTAGCCCTGACGGGTGATGAGCCACACGCTGGTGGGAAGCCTTGTTCCAAGGCTCACCAGCCACAATTCCAGCAGTCATCTTATCTTAATTCATAGTCCTCAGCAAGAACTGCAGGACACATTGGTGTTAACACCAGGGGATGCACCAAAGGAGGGCTGTTTTTCTCAGACCTCCTGTACATCAAGACAAGTTTCAGTGAGCTCAGTCAGGGAGAAAATARGGACTAGTCTATGTCCACAATAATGCTGTTAGTTAAACAAGTCTGATCATCCCTGAATGAAAGGATGAAAATTGTTTTGCTTGAGGAAAAACAATATTGAATTCAGTTGTGTAATATTGCGCACCAAATTGACTACAACACTCCCTACATTTAAGTCTGTAGTTCCGATTTATAACAGATGTATTACAGCCCAAGAAGGAGTTTAAGAAGCCTTTTAAACAAGAAAGAACGTAGTATGATTGATATTGCTATGGTGTTCTTATATAAAATAAAAATATCAATAAATAGAACCTGAGATTCAAAATTTATTTGAATTGTTGACTTCCTTCAGTAAAATATAAGATTCCTGAGCTTGATCTTGCAAGTCCCTGTACTCATTGATTTTGCAACAAAGAGGGGAAAACTATCAACAATTAAATCCAGATGGTAAAATAGTAAATCAGACTGATTCAGTCACTTAAAATTCAAAATTTACAATAATTGAATGACATAGCTAAGACAAATAAAGTAAGAAATAAACATCTGGGTGACATAAATGATCACAATAAATTTTTGAAAGTTAATATATTTTGGTGATATACAGGTGAATACTAAATATATCTACTGAATTTTTCTTTAATTCATCATTAAGTAAAGAATAAAGTGAAAAGAGAAAAAAAAATCTGCCAACTAATCTGATTCACACTGAATTAATGAATAGAAACATACATCCTCATAAAGACAATTCCATCTTGGGTCCTGATATTCTTAGAAGACTGATCAAATGAGTAACTTATTCCTTAGTCATGATCTTTAGCTTTACTAACAAAATTCAGTAACAAAACAAACCAAGGTTGACTTGGGACACAGGAAGTGTGAAAATGGCCAAAAGTAAATTAGAAATTATACTTGCTTCGACTTCAAATTTTTAGTCACTTTGCTTCCATCCCAGTATGACTGTCTACATGTAAATCTACTGCTCTTTCAAAACCTGGGTTTTCTCAGAGTAACTACTACTGGAAAACSTAGAAGAGACTGAATTGCCTGGCTTTAAGTAAGAAGCTCCCACTTGTCTCCASTCCCCCAGTTTTAGTTCCTTAATTCTTTCCCTCCCCTTCACTTTCATATCTGATAATCCCTGTATTGTTAAGTGTTAATGTCTGCCTAGGAGGAAAACTGCTCATCRGATTGTGGACCCTGTGCTCCTAAAGAAGTTCAGGACCTCAGAGAATGGGATTGGCAGCACACAGGAAATAGGCAGGAATAGGATTAATTTCCCTGATTTGGAACAAGCTAACCTGTGCAGGGGATCACAGCCATGTGGTAATGTCAGCATCCATGACTGATTATGGTCTCTTTCCTCTCAACACATGGCTGAGGTCTGGGTCAGGGACTTGGCAGTAGGGGCCCGAAGGAAAGCTGTGACACATGAATGTGAAACTTAATGGTTGAAGTCCTGGTTTCTGGATGGAAAGAGATGGAAAGAAGCAGACAGRATGGATGTTTGATTGTGGTTCAAAAAGACAGAATTTAGGGAGATACATTCAAAGATGTGAGGAGAAAACAGTTTGGGAAATAAAGATTTTTAACTGAAAATCACCCTCAGATTGCCTTTCTCACAGACAATCTGTGACTCACTAGTACATTTTCTTTTTTTAAAAAAGAAATCCRAACAGCAAACACAGATCTTGTTTTTTCGATCACCATCTACTAATCACCTTATTTTACCTTTAGAGATCTTTATGTACCACTTTTCTCTCAATACCCTACTTCTCTTTCTATGGACGTGGAAATTCTTTACTCTTGTCCAAGGTTTTTCACAGAACACGTGAAAGAACAGATCTCTTGTTGCAGCTCTTTTTCTCTTCCTATATGCCCCAGAGGAGATTTGCAGTTGAGAAACTGAGCTTACAAAAAGACTATGAATTAATGTCTTTACCCAGAATGCAAGCAAAATAAAATTCTTCAATAGAACTCAGAGTTATTAGAGGGACAGTTTCTTTCATCATTAGAAGACAACAAAGGATAGGTTGCCAAATTAATACTATARCTAGTCTCCTAGTCTTTCAAATAATTATCCTTATAGGTAATTATTGAGGAAATAAATTCAACTTTATTCCTTCTATGGGGAAGTCTGAAAGGAAGAGGTATTATAGGAACTGTGACATAGTAGATACTTCAACTGACCCTCTGTAGTTAGAACCATGATTTCACATAAGACTCAGCCTTACTCCCTGACAGATAAACAAGATTGTTCACTCTTYCTGAGGTGGCCATCTGATAGTTTTCCTGTTGCATGCTGCATGCCAGGTGTCCATTTTGCTTTCTATGTAAAACTAATTTCAAACCTCTGTTCATTYGTGCTTCTCTACTTTCAATATTAATCCAAGGATGGAATTTTAGAAGTTGCTTATTTTACTATTTAGAAAAGTTATGGGTTAGTATGAAACATATTTCATTACTTGAATATCTGCATCTTTGCCATCTGAAGAGAACAATTTTGTTCAATAAGAAATCCTTATGGCTGATTCTCAGAGGAAACATGGCTATAAAATGTTATGATATTTGGGGCCTTCAGGATTTTCTCTACCCMTGATTTTCTCATTACATTACAGAACTAGATAGAGGTGTAATATAATGCAGATATGACCTGTGTTTGAATGAGAAAGCCTGAACTGATCAACTTGCCATATTCTATGCCACAATCTTGCAAAACTAGAATACCCACTGAGCCAATTGTGGAAAAGAACAAGACACATAAATTTTGAACACATCCTAACACCCTTCCCCTTGGGATATTTCAAGACTTACTTCCCCTCCTGGGATGTAACACAGCAGTTATTTGACCGTGYACAGAACAGTTCCAGAAAAGAAATTAAGATTAACACAATGTTCAGAATGAGAGAAAGGCTTTCCTAAATCTAATGTAAACATTTGACAGGGTTAAGACTATTTGACTWATGCTGTACTGTTGTAAAAGGCTTTATTGAGTATTTAATGGTACTAAAACTATTTTTTTAAATGCAAGTGACTTCCCTGTAACAAGTAAGAACAACCTCCTCTAACAGAATGACGCATAAGCCTTGATTTCTCAGGGGTTCCTCTTGCTTCTAAACAAACTGTTCTATTGAATCAGTGGTTATCTAGATGGGTAAAACTGATGCACAAGGAAAGAATTATTAAAAAATCTGAACATTTACTCAAGGGAAACGTACTGTCTAAGATACTGCTTGCTGAGCTTTATTTAGCTCAGATCCTCTGCTAAAATAAAATATCTCTCTAGGTTTTTTACAGGAAAACAATAATTTAATTTTGTTTAGATTTTTAAGTTGTTAAGAATATAAACTACGGTGATCAGGCTGCAGGCACCTACTAAATACCACTTGGACAATAAAATGTTCAGCACCTTCGACATTACTTTCATAGATATTATTCTGGTAGTTAGTAACCTAGTTTGTAGAAAATTTACATGTCAAAGTTTTTGGTTACTCATATGTGTAATTACTACAATAAAGAAGTCAGACAATGTAAAGRACCTCAGGAAGTACAACAACAGGAAGGGCAAAATTCTGCACTGAGGAATCAACAGCTCTACACACAAACATATGCTGAAGGACACCCAGCTGGAAAGGATCTTRACAAAAAGGCGGCCATCAAGTTGAACATAAAACAGCAAAGGCCTTTRCAGAAAAGAAGAAGATCAATATTACCCTGGTGTGCATGAGGCAAAATATTGCCAGAGGGTCAGAGGRCATGGTCTTTCCCTTCTACTCTGAACTGGCAATGTTCTGTCTGGGATGCTGGGTCCAGTTTTGGGCTCCCCAGTATAAGAGAGACGTGGGCATATTGGAGACACTCCAGCAAAGGGCCATGAAAATGCTGAAGCATTGGGATATCTTGTCTGTGACAGAAGGCTAAAGATGCTGGGACAGTTCAGCCTGGAGAAGAGAAAGCTCAAGATCTYGTCAATGTGTGTAAATACTTAAAAGGAGAATGCAATGGCACAGTGAGGATGCAGCCAGGGTCGTTGCAGTGGTGCCAGTGACAAGACTACGGCCAAAAAGCACAAACTGTAACAAAGGAGGTTCCCTCTGAACATCAGAATACACTTTTTTATGGAAAAGGTGACCAAGCCCAGACACAGGTTGCCCAGAGAAGTTGTGGAGTCACCATCCTTGGCAATATTCAAACAGAACTGGAAATGGTCCTGCTTGAGTATAAGGTTGAACTAGGTAGCCTCCAGAGGTCCCTTCCATCCTCAGCTGTTCTGGGATTTTGTCACTGCTCACATAAGGTTACATGAAGTTATATGTGTAGCCTGTGTATCTGTACAAAGGGTATTTGTATTTCTGCATAACATATATTGATGAACCCACAGGACTTTTCACAAAATACAGTATAATGCACTACAAAGACATTTTAACTTAGAATTGGATGTAGTAACACTTACTGTGACAATACAGATTGCATTATTTGAGGTGGGCGTTTACTGACAATTTTTCACTGCTGTTTGAGGGGTTTTGTCTCATGAAAATCTTATGAATTCATAACAGTGCCAGTATATTCATCCAGTTTTATCTCCAAGGAATAATATCGAGATGACTGGGAAATAATGTACTGGTCTGACAGAGACTGAGTACCTTGATATAGAGTTTGCATTCTCTGATGCAGTGAGATAAATTGAGGTTTATTTCCACTTTAATACTTTTTCATGATAGCACAAACAAGGTGACCATTGGAAAAAAAGTAATAATCTAGATCAAACTGGTATTGACAAATGGCACTCCCCTTTGGCTGGATTAGATACATTTTTGTATCTTTGTCTTTCTGTGCTGGCTACATTGCAGTTCAGTGCATGTATTTCACATTTGGGGAGGAGGAAGGAGGTGCACAGAAAGGTTTTACTTGTATACAAGATTTTTAAACCCAGCATAATTTTAAAACTTTCTGCTGTGTTTTTGTGAAAGTAGGAAGAGCTTTTGCTGTCTGTGTTACTATTTGTTTTACTATCTCAATGTTACTATCTTCCTAAATGTTTAGCTGATTAGTGTATTAAAATCAAGGCATAATTCAAATAATTTAGCATAAAGTTTTTTGCCATTCATTATTTCTTCATCACTTTTTTGCTCTTGTGATACAGTCATGATATAATTGAAGATGTTTTTTTTTGCTAGAATTTTACTGTTTAGGTGTAAATAGTGCATTTTAGTGCACATAAGTGAGGAGAGGAGGAAAATAAAACAAGTGAGTTTTAAAACATAGGGCTGAACTTAAGAAAATGAGAACTTAGAATTGGATAGGCAAGTGAATAGAAAAGTGCATTGGAATGGATTATAATGAAAAGCAGACCCAGAAGTGCCAGAGTAACCAGCAGGCAGCAGGTACAGCCTTTACAGGAGACTCTGCTGTGGTCTCCAGGTCTGAACCTGCAGGAGAACCAGCAGAGCACGTACAGACCAGCAATCATGTTCAGTGACTCCATTGTTTATGACTCATCCAAGGAAGGATGAGCAGCATCTGAAGGCAACCACAAAGTGAACATCTTAGGGTTGTAAAAGGCTGGCTTGTGCCATTTCTCCTCTTTGTTACCATCTGTCATGTGTGTAGATTAATGTAAGGTTATTTCCTATTCTTGTTGGAGTCTTTTGCTATGATAATAAAGTATGAGAATTTGAATGTCTAGCATGTCCTTGGAGTACAGGAGCGTTTGACATTTTCTGTTTTAGTACCTAGCTCTGCCTTCCCCAGAAATGAGTGTGGCTATAAATGTTGATGAGTGGAATGAGTAGCCAACCAAAATTAAGAACATTGTAAAGGTCAAGGTAATTCACCACTATTCTCAGTGGGCTATATTCCAGCGACTAAACACTTTCTCAAAGTCTCCAATACAAGAGCACAAAGACTTATGTGTAGGGATTTGAATTTGATTTAGGTTTGTTGGTTGATTTTTTCTAAAAAAAGATAGTGACAATAGTAGTAAACAGAGGAAAAAACAATCTGCTTAGAATGCATGTACACTAAATTAATGGTCTTTGTGCTACAGAATAGCTTCCATCTTCTCTGCAGCAGAAATGACTTTTGGAAAGAGGACATAACTGAATAAGGTCCATGGAAAACAAAATCTATAAGATACAAGACTAATAAACCAAAAACTGTTCTTCAGTGTTTCATTTAAATATTGAGTGGTTTTTCTCATTTGTTTTTTTTAATCTCATTCACATCAAAATTTAAAATCAACAATCAACTGTAATGGCATCATTCTAAAGAGAAATGGAAATCTGACATTTGTCAATCCAGCCCAAAATTGTTGCAAAAAAATTATGCATGTTCTCATAAAACACAGCTGTGATATTGCAGTAATTTGAGCCAAAAAAAACCCTGTAATTTTAATGACAAAATGCTTCTGTTGTGTAAAGTTTGCACAAAAACATGGTTATGTTTAGTGTTTTGATCTCATCAAACTGGAGAAAACTGCCAGTCAATCCTGGTCATATGCTTCTATTATTAAATCTAATCTATTTGCACAGCAGTTACACATCTCTTAGTTCACTGAGCACTGCAAAAATATAGGCCCACATTTATTTGGAACAGATTCTGATACAAGAAGAAAAAAAATAAATACACATATTGGACTGGCAGAAGCCCCTGAGTAAAAAGCATTTCATTACAAATAAAAAGCCCAGCACAGAGAGTACAAATGTCACTGCTGCTGCTCCTCTGATGTTTTCTTGAACAGGAATTCATGGCCACCATCTTCAGTGTGGCATGCTGTGCTCTCAGACTGCACAAATAATAGGAAAATGAAGTCAGCCTACCTATCTTTTTCAATCAGATTTCCAAGACTTTTCCAAAATGCCTATGCCAAACTGACATCCTAAAAGAAATATAACCAGATGTGATGGAGTGTTAATGAAAATGGTGCCATTTTGAATTGTTCTTACAAATAGTTGTGCTGGAGTTTTTTCAATCCAGAACTAAAACCTACTTATTGTTATTTAAAAAAGAAACATAATTGCAGACTATATTATCCTTTTAATTCATCAAAATTATAATGAGGATAGAGTAAGTGGTTGAGTTTTGTTGAGACTTGAAATTAAAAAAAAAATTATTTTGATTTTTTTTAACTTTTTTGACATCGTGCAGTTTCAGTTGCAACTTTTGTACAATCTGCATTGAGGTTTATTTTTCTGATTTATGTCAACATTTCAGTGAAAGAATTAAAAATGTTACAGTGTTGTTAAAATAGATTCTATTTTGTTCTGGTTTGTTTTTTATAAGTAAAATATAACTAGCATTGTCTATATAACTTTACTGTGAAAAAAAAGAGAATAGGGTAACCATATTTCTGAAGCAAGAATATATCATTTTCTGCTAAGATGCACAGAGGATCTGGGAGGTAAGTATTTATAAATGGATTTTTTCATGTCTTTTATTTGAAATCCTGACAAGTTTTTTTGGGTTTTGGTTTTTTTTTTTTTTTAACAAACCTGTTAATAGCTTTTTACATGCTAAAAATAAGAAAAAAGAAAATTCTAACTTTTAATATCATCCATACTTACTGAAGGTTGCCATAATCTGCAGTTTTACTGCTTGGAATATGCTGTGCTTATCATAATAGCACAGTGATATTTAAGAATGTTATCCTTGCCAATTTGTGGTTGAGCCTAGCTAAAAATGATTTCTTTGTTTTGCTGACAAGAAACGAAAAGAGAGGAAGTTACAAGAGTCTGGGGAAGGAATGGTGGAGTCTGGTGAGGCAGGACATGTCTCTTTTATATATATAAATAACCTTTCTATCAGTTTAAGAGGACCTCCTTTGCCACTGCAATGTGTGCCTTGCAAGGAGATGGGCAGCAATCTGATTGGGAYGTATTGCTAAAACATGTTCCTAAAGCAGCCTGGAAAATTGACTGCACACTGGAAGAGAATTGTGCTGCACAGAGAGGAAAGGCTCCCTTTATCCTCAGAGGCAAGTGTGGGAACTGAGGGAGAAGGGGACCCTTCCTGTATCCCTTTACTTAAACTGCATCTTGCTGTCCATGAAAACACCAAATCACAGTATCTGTCTTAATGTCTCTCCCTTACAAACCTAGATGCCGAGAATAGGGGTAATTTCTTCTAATTAGTTGCCTGAAAGTTCACATTTTAATCAAAGTTATTACTTGCTATCCATGATTGAAAAAGCCTAGAGGAATAGAAGAGAGGGACCTCCATAGTGCAATTATTCCCATCCTCTGGAGACCAATTCAGACCACAAAACACAAACATCTATCTTAAAATGGGATGAATAGGTCTCCAGAGATGCCCTTATTTCTCTCCACTGACTATAAAGGAAGCAGGAGGCACCTAACACTTATGAGAGTCACAGGATGCCTAGATAGATGCAGGTAAAATGGATTTCCTTCTAATTTTCTCATATTACTGACATATTACAAGTTAGGGTAATGAAATTAAATTCCTATATTACTTTAATTTACAGGCACAGAAGAATCATTCATTTCAAGGCTACTATTACAGGTGAGAATATGTACTATAAAGGTGTCCATTAAAAACACACACCATGATCATAATTGTAAGGTAAGAAAAACACAATTTGAAGTACAACAAAGGTTTGTGCTGCTGTGGGTTTCATGATAGTTAAAGTAAATTGCTTTATTTCTCTTTGTCTAAGGTCCTCTTTACTTAGCATCAAGTTTTTACCAGAAATGATATCAAAAAGAGCAATAGGGATAATCAAATATTTGGAATAGCTCACATACTATGGGAGGTAAGGAGGACCAGTATTCTCCAACCTGAGGAAGAAATACGAGGGAGAATAAAATAATGACAAGTATGGAAAAGTAGGAAAAGAGAAATTGCATATTGAAATTACTTGGAGGAATAGAACAAGATCATTGGGGAAAAAATTTGAAACAGAAAGAAGGAATACCATTAAATATCATCTTGTTTGAAACAGTAGAGTTCTTTACAGTCAGATGTTGCTGGTGACAGTTGTTTATGCAGACTCAGAAAGCATTTAGTTTTATCAAAGTATATCAGATATGGTTTCTTCAATAAGAAGCCTGCAAATAGCTCATTGTCAAAAACTTTCATGGTATTTCAGGCAACACATCACAATATGCTTTTTCTATTCATGTGTACTTTCCTAAGATCTTCTACACAAAATATTCATGAAAAATTCTGGATCATCAACTCGACAGGTCCATAGCATTTTAAGTATTTTATAATTACAAACTTAGACTACCAAGTTAATTTACTGAAGCTGACAAAATATTTTGAAGACAAGTCTCGCTGCTCTGGTATGATGCATTTAACTATGGCTCGAGGTTAAAAATATATCATTGTTTTCCCTTTAATTTTGTTATTTTTAAAATCATATAATCAGAAAATTCTTCAATTTCTTTCAAACCAGGCAACCTAGATATATGTCCTATGACTACCTTCTTCACTTGCTGTTTTGTCACAAGTGTTTTCTCTTCCTTACTGTTTTATTTTTAATAAATATTGTCAGTTCGGCTCCCTGCCAACATGCTGTTAAAAACTCAATGTGACAACTGTGCTGCTAGCATGCTGGAAGCATGATAGCTGGGATATATTTAATGCCTGATTATAACTGCATGACAGAAAAAGCACAATTCTCTTCCAGTTTTCCAATATAGTATCAATATGGAGGAAAAAGCCCAGAAGACATTACTGCAATGGAATTGCACAGGTTTTGTCTTAATCTTTCACAGGTCCCATTGAAATCAAGATTCCTTCAGTTTCAAACTATGCATCTGTAGTTCAATAATATTTTTTTTTATATTGCATAATATGTGGAAACACTAGCAATAGTGGCAGCTCACAATTATCATTCCAAAAAATCCTTTGGGACTATGACCAATGAATTTTATGCTGTTTGTTATGTTTGAGGTATTCCTCTTACCACTGTAACCACGGAAAGTGGCAATTTTTAGTTTGGCAATTCAGAAATGATTGGGCTTTCTTCTCCTGTGGTCATCTCTAAAGCTTTCAACCAGTTTCTCAAGCTTCAATTTTTAACCAACTTGATTTCATTTTGAAAATTTCTTCCATTTTGATGTTGACGGACTTGAGGCATTTCAACTGCCCCCTCAAAGATTTTCACATGAAAAGAATATTTCCATTGATCTTTAAACTATTGAAAAATGTTGGAATGGTAACACAGCAAAACATATCAAAAATAAATGCAAATATCTTCTATATCAAAACCTACAGCTTGGTCTGAAATAATCACTCCAGATCCTCTTTACTGTGACTTGAGGGAAGTATTCATGCCTGAGATTGGCTAACTGGCATCTAAACAAATCAGAGTTATTGACTCCAAAGGTTCTCTACTTTTCTCTCTTTTCTCCAAACAGACTCACGCAGATAATACTTTTCTTTTGTGTTCATTGAATGTCCAGCGACAAAAATCTCACTTTTAAAAATGCAATAGCTAAATCAAAATAACCAAGCATTCAGCTACAGGTGCTGCTTTACCTGATATGAGCTCTACAGTGAGAGAGCATTTTGGTGTAAGTCCCCGGAGCACTTGTTAACAGATGCTTGCTCTACAACGAATCCTGCATTTGTGAAAGTGAAAATTCTTATGGTCCTTCTTCCTAGCCTGGGACTCTCCCAAATCTCRGGTATCATTACCAATAACACAACTGACTTTGAAACAACCTGTTCCTTGTTTAACTTACAGAAAACATTTTCTTCACTGACCAGAGACAGTTTTAGTGACTGAAAGGTTGATTTGTTGTGTTTGCTATCTACACGAAAAAACCCCTAGAATATGCTCAGTGCTTCTGTAATGTTGACACATGGGGATAAACCAGCAAGTCTCAGAAATTTGTTTTTCTCTTTCTGGTCAGGTAACTACACCTAGGATCCAACTGATTGCTTCTGCAAGGTGTAGGTTAACCTCTAAAATATTTCTGTGAGCCCTTTGTCTTAACATTTTTTAGCATTTTAATAATCAAAACAAATTGATTTTGTTTTTCAGATTGCTAAAAACCTCCCAACATTTTCTTCAGCATCAGTACTGAATAAATCATTGTAATGTTCCCCTGAAGTGAATTGAAAATTAATTTACACAGTGAAGATGATCCTCCTAATAACAGGGTACATGGAATGGGGAAATTGGAAATCATTACCCAGCAAACATTATCTGTATTATTTTTGTAGCTGCTTTAGATGGTATTGTAATAGAAAATTAGGAGACTGGCTGTGAAGAAGTTTAAGAGGGTCCCCTGAAGAGCTTGTGCTTTAAAATTGATTCTTTAAAAAAGCATTAAAAAGCTATTGGAATTGATTGCCTGCTAATATAAAGGAAAAACTCTTTGCCACCATTTGTGTTAAAAAAGAGCATCTTCATTCATGCATGTTATTAAAACTACTGGTCTGAAAGCCCCTGTAGAAAGATAAAGGATATGGATGGGATATTAAAACAGCAATCTTTACTTTATCTGGGATTTAAAGTTAATATGTTGCTTTTATTAATTCAGCAGGAGCTATTAGTTAGTATGTCAAATAAGGCATTTACAATTAAAATTCTATAGAATAGAGGTATCTTTAGTAAACAGTGAACCAGGAATTCTTCATTAATCTTCCAAGCATGTGGTATACCCCTGCAAAGAATAAATCCTGCATTTACAGTTTTCTTTATTGCCTAGTTTGGTATGCAGAAACAATAAAAGTCAGAGCTGATAACACCCCTGATTATCTTCAACAGTTTCCACTGCTGTGGGGTACTGGTGAATCAGATCTTAGCCAGTCACCAGATCTTGTTTCTAAAGACTCAATTGAACAACCTTTGGAGAATGTTTCTGTATGTAATGTGTTTGTAATATTTAAAAATTACACGGAAATATAATTTCCTCTCTTGACTTTGAACTACTCAGAGCTTTTCATGGTTTTCTGATTTCTAACCCATTTGGAACAAATTTCCCTTGTCTCCTTTAATTTGGGATAACAGGAAACATTAAGGGGYAATAAACATTGAGGAGGAACAGTCCTAATAATGATCCTATTGGACAAACAAATGGTATGAACATTAAAGCAGCAATTTGCATGGGTGCATTCTTCAGTTTTGCTTTCATTTTAAAAGGGAAACAGAAATTGTGTTAGAAGAAAGACCACCTTGGGAACTTTGTCAAACATAGCAACCAAGTTGAAGTCCCTTAGGTAAAGTTGCAAAGAAATGCAAGTTGATGAAATTATATTGATGAAACTATTGCAGCTCTAGAGACCAGGGGAATGGAAAGAGTGACAAAGCATAATAGCAGTCATTATGGAGATAAAAAGAAATAGCCCCATCAGGAAGTGACAAGTAGAAGAGACAGACACAGTAGA
>CADDXX010000331.1:266532-285517 GCA_902810485.1 Alauda arvensis
AAAAAAAAAAAAAAAAAAAAAAAAAAAAAAAAAAAAAAAAAAAAAAGAGTAGCAAAACCCAGGTAGGAATTAGGTTAAATGGAAATGGAGTGTGATGTAAACTGAATAAGGATATTGCCTACTACATGGATATAATACAAGGACAGCAAATCTTTTTCCAAGATTCTGTCTTGTTATGATGGGAAGGAAGATTAATTTTTAAATCAGCCTAAGGACAAACACTACTTCTTGGACTGAGGAAAGCAGGAGAGGAAAATTGAAAGGCTGTAAAGAATTAAAGGATTAAAGATTCTGTAAAAAAAGGCAATATTCCTATGGATCTTTGGTTCAAACTTTATACACATCAGGTATGGGGCCTGGAAAACAAGATATAAATCAAACCTATGGGGATATTATCAAGACTCATAATCCAATGGATAATTTAGATTGTTAGACAAATAGCAAGAACTTCTCTCTTCAAGAAAATTCAGGAATTTTGGTCTCTGGGTTTGCMARTCAGTCTAGAAAGTCCTTACATTTTGCATKAAGTAGTACATACTGAAAATATTAGATTAATTTAATAAATTGTGATTGCAATGATTAATTCAATATGATGCATTTTACACATCACAACAAAATTGACTTTGCTGAAATGATAAATATTGATGTTAAACTGGTCAAAAATCCATATGTTCTATGAATAATTTTAATTTTTCACACCATGATTTCCTGGCAGAAAGGACAACTATGYCAATAAATGTTCTACCACTTCTATTAACTATGTGAAAAAACTCATTTACAAAAGGAAACATTGATTCCTGAGCAACAAAAGCTATAGTAGAAATATAAAAATCTAATCATGTAATTCTGAATATAGCTACAATAAAACTCCTCAAAATTCACCCTCARTTATCATTAAGCATTCTTAATATTGAAATATTTAAGTGCTTTTACCTACCATCAATAACCAAACTTTCAATTGTGAACAACCACAGGTTACCTACAATCTTCACCTTCTGGTGCATTTGTCATTCATAAATTTGGAGGATAATGAGGAGGATGATAATGAAGAAAACTTACCACAATTCTTTTGAGAACAATCAAAGTAAGAGGAAAAGCCAGTTGCAAATAGCCTACGCAAAGAAGACAACAACCTTAAGACGTCACGTTTCTCAAAAAAAAAAATCTTTAGCTTTCTATATTTTACATATAAAAGTCTGTTGTTTAAGWTTTGATTATTCCAGAGTTGTGTTATCTACATGTACTGGTTATAGCTGAGGTCAAAAAATCCCTGCACAGAAAGACAAATACATGCATAAGTTTTCACATGGTAATGTGGGATGTAGATTTATAGCATTTTTGCTATTCTCTAACAACACTCTGAGTGCTTGCTCTCCCTCTGCAGTAAAAGTGAGACAGCTTATTCCTCACTGAAGAAGAAAACTACCTATATTTACCATGGCATAAGTACAGGCAGTTATTGCAGAGTACCTGGTATCATAAATTCAAACTGTAACTTACACCTCATTAACCTGTTGAAAGACTGGGAGTCCTGTGTGATAAGCACTGTACAAACACACAGGAATGAGTATCCTTTGTCAGACAGAACAAAGAAAACAAATGRCTGTCTGAATCACAGAAATCAGATGACTTTCTCAAGGACAAGATGTGAAGTCGCAGACCTAGGACTTAAATATTTATCTTTGAAATTTCAGTCATGAGACCCTCCTTCCTAACCTAAGTAGTACAAATCCTCCTCTGCAAACAAAGTGTGCATTTAAAATATACACATATTCTTTTAATTTCCATATCTTGCTGAAGTCACATCCCTACCTAGATCTGAAAAAGGAAATGTTGGAAAAGAACCCATTCAGTGTAGCAACCTTGTGGGATGTTCTCTTGCTGTGCTGCTCAACAAGACCCAAGAGCTTCTTGGTTTGGTCCCAGATGGACAGCTTGCCTGAGGCACTGCTTGGGAATGGGAAATTCATCTTTTTTTAGTGTTTTTTGAGGGGYAGGAGGCTTAAGCTGGTCTAATGCATATATATACAGCATGAGGCATTGCTCTACAGCATGCTGGGAAAAAAATACCTCAGAGTGCAAACAATTATACYTAAGAGTCCCTATATGAATGCATTACCTTTATGATAGAGATCTGTGATATTTTTCTGTTATGTCATAGACTATAACAGTGATTTTACAGATTTATGCTCCCTTTCCTGTGTTGTATTAATCTTATGGCTTCCTTGACATCGAGATGTATCTGGGTCTTCCAAAATAATGGCAAAAAGGTGTAATTCTASTTTTATCCTTTTCTGTTTACTATGCTTACACAGCCTTCCTAATAGCAGCCTCTATTTTTATTGAAAACTGGCATGAAAGCCTAATTTCAGATATATATTGAACATTCAACAGAAACCTCACTTTGGAATTACAAAGCAAATCAGCATCCCCTTGTAATTAAAATAATAACCTAGTGCTGACTCTTGGCAGTTTTTAATGGCTATCTCTATTTTTTCTCATTTTTTCCCTGCAGTTACCATAGTGAAGCAGTGGTCATATATACAATACACCTGGCAGCTTCAAATGTCCAGATGCCAAGTTTATCTTTCCACTATTGGCATTAGTTTATAAATCTAAAGTAATTTGAAGTGTGGATTGTGCCTAGAAAATATGTTCCAAGTGACAATTATCAGAGAGGAGATGCTGAGCAGCAATAATTAATGTCCTATTTGAAAGTTATTTTGGGTGAACACAGGTATCATAATTAAAAGTACAAATGAATTATGGCACAAGATTATTCTTTTTCTACTTGGAATTAATGAATGAAGGTTTTAATAGTTAATGTTGAACGTTTAGGTAAATCTTCAACTGAGTTTTTCATCCATCTCCCTTGGCAGGTGTTAAGGCCTCTGATCCCACCTCTACTGATGGCTAATAGATAGAAGAGGGCTGAAAAGTAATAAGATTTGCTTTTCTGGAGCACTCAATTCCATCTAAAAGTGCCAGAAGGTACCCTCCTGACACCTTTGCTAGACAGGCTGTATCATTTTCCCCCAGTTTCCTGCAAAATAAATTGAGGATCAAAGAGGTTAAACTACTTGCCCATGGATTCACACAGAATCCTGGGGCACAGCCAGGATTAGAATATGAACTTCCTCACTCCCACKCTCTGTTTTGCCACAAGACCATTCTACACTTGGTAAACATCAGATTTGTAACTCAGCCATGGAAAAAATACTGCAGTAAAGTGATTTGTGCTTTTCCATCTTGCAGTATGAGCAAGGAAGCTCTTGAGCCAAAGAAATGACAGTATTTTATAAGGAAGGGATGAAATCTTAAATGTTTCTAAAATTCTTCAGTGCTCCGGGACTATCAAGTACTGCTCATTTATAGATCATATAAAATTATGTATGTTGGATGATTAAATAATTGAAGAATTCATAAACTTCAACGGTAGGGCTCACAGTGTTTAAAATAGCAATCAAAGCCTGTGCCTGAATTACTACAAAATGGAAATATTAAGGCTAAAAATATTAGTGTCTTTGCAATATATTTTTTCTCTGGCCTACTAGTCTCTGATATTTCCCTTTAATAAGTCAAAGTATTTTTTWAATTTACTSCCTTATATAAATTATATGTTTCCCCCTGTAAACCACAGCATTGCATCTCTCTCCTTGTCAAGGTAAAAACAGGCTATGCATATCCTTTTCCTCAAATGGCATAAGGAAATTGTTTTGTATTGTTTGGGATTCTTTTTTTTTAATGAGCCATCTAAACCAACATCAAAATCCAAGAGAACACAGTACATATCCAGTATGCTCCAGACTTCCCAAATTCAGTAAAATCAAACATTTGCTCTGAAAGGAAAAGCCCAAGTCATTCTTTTAATTAGAAAGTCAATATTTTATGGAAAATTTGAGATGCTGAGAAATGCACTTCACAAATTCATCTTATTTCCCCATTATTTTTTGTATGTTTTATCTGAATTGCAATGAAAGTTAATCTGGATCCCAATTCTGTCCTGCCCTTTAGCTTTTCCTTTGTGAATTCAAGAAAAAGAATGGTAATGAGATGTTGAACTTTAAAACCTGAAGATGCTARTAATTAAGAAAACCCACTAAAGAAAATAGAAAAAAATTTTAGTAATTTGAATCTACAAATAATATTTAAGGAAGTGAAATGCATATTATTAGTTTTCATTTTAAGTTTCATTTAAGTTCAATTTAAGAATCTTGGTTGTTCTCCAGTTACTTCCTTTGTCAGGGGTTTTTATGAGTATTTCTCTCACTGCAGCTGCATGCTGTGATGGAAGTACTAAACCACAAACTGAGAACTTRATCTAGATGCATACACCCAGGCATTCTRTTTCACTTATTCATCATTGGGGCATGGAGTAGAAATTATGAGGTATACTGGAGATATTTTTTTTTTCGGTAAAATAATCTCTTACTCATGAGCCCCCAATAACATGTAAATATTATTGCAAGGATGGAATTAAAGGCTTTAAAATAATTCTTARTAGGGACGCAAAATAATCAAAGACATAAAATGTCACAAAACAAGGCAGAATCTTACCAAACAGATTATGCAGAACAGATTTTGGTGATTCACCTTGGAAATGCAAGGAATTTCTCTGAGACATTCTTTTAAGCATTTTACATGGTGCTTTGAGAGAACAAATTGGTTAACACAGAGAAGTTTAGAACTCGTATAGAAGTTAGACAAAGAGTAAAGGAAAGGGACAAAATAGTTGAAGATATTGAAGGAAGCTTACCAGTAACAAATCAGTTCTGGAAACTAGATAATACTTCTTTCAGTGACCTTGTTGCAAAATAAAAAATAGCTGGTTTAATGGAATTTACTGATGTCATGATATTGGAAAAACACCCCCAATACAATAGTGATTTGGAAGACCTGATGACCTTAGACACCTGTATAATGGTAATGAGATACAAATTCCATCAAGCAAAGGGGAATGCCATACACTTAAGGGCTATAATTAARAACTTATGTTATAAGCTCAAAAAATTAGAAAAAAAAGAGAATCTGTGTTTACCAGTAATACTTATGAACCATAGTGATATTCTTAAAAAAGCAAAGGTAATTCATATTTGGATCAGGCAAGGCATTTCCAGAAGGAGCAATGGCTACTGAGTGTCTTTGCACAAAGCACTGCTGGTTGCTTTTGGAGAACTATGCAGTATTTAGGACCACTAAACAATGAACAGGAGAAGAAAATGGTTCTTGGAGTGTCAGAGAACCATAAGTCTAAGAAGAAGAATAAAACTGGGTTTGTTTTAGGTAATCTAATAAAACAGAAGCTAAATGATATTGAATTACTATCTATAAATACACAGGCAGGGAAACACCAGGGCAAGATAGGATCTGCTTAGTCTAAAGGACAGCATTGGCACCAAATCAAATGGATAGAACCTGGCCATAAATAWTTCTAGTGTGGAAATCAGAAGAAGGTTTCTAGTCATTTGGAGAGATATTCCATATAATATATTTACAGTAGACTTTTTGTCTCCCCACTTCTTAAGTTTGTTGAAGGGATTGCAAAGAACAAATGGGACCCAAAGATCAACGTGATTTCACACTAGGTTAAATGCCCATTCCTTTCTTATTGCCACACATGAAATGCCATCCCACAAGCCAAAATACATTGAATCTCTCTTTGCTGGTTAATGGGTCAAACTGTGAGGCGGAGGAACTAAATAGAAAACAAATGTTTAGTGAAAAGGTAAAGATGCCCAGCTGCAAAATGCTTTATTAAGTTCCCTCTTAATTAGAGTGATTGTGTAGAAGGGCAAATCCTGTCACGTAAGCTGTTTAAAAAATATCAAGGGGTGTAAAGTTCCTACATGACTTCTTTAAACTTTATTAGAGAGTGGTGCCAGCCTGGAAAAGGATGTTGCCTGAACCTTTAGACCATTATTTATTTATTTGTACTTGGATTTATGTCAAAGCAAGACAGGAAGAAACACTAAACTTTTTACTGTAATGAACCTTGGCGTTTGACTTCCATTATAAACAATGTGAAATAAAAATGCCTRGAGGCACTATACCTTGTGCATCTGGCATTTATACAGCAGATTACCAGCACTCTTACTGACCTTGGCAGCTCTGCAGGGGACATACTGTATATTCATTGAGCTGAGCTGATTTAAAAAATCTCTTGTCTGCGCACATCCATATCAGGGTGAAACTCAACTTCTCTCCATCATTGTGTCAAAGGGATTCATGTGAACTTCATCATGCTTTCAGCAAAGCACATTTGTGAAGGTGTGAAATCAGATGGTTGAGTGYATTTAAAAGCCCTCTGTTCCAAGCCCCTTAAGCTCTTACGTATGTGTGTAACCCACTGTGTTCAGTGCAAAAAAAAAATTGTATTTGTTGCATACATTCGAGGGCCTACGAGATCAGAGGGTATAAACATTAAGGGCCAAGATTTCCCTCAACTGTTTGCAATTGTGTGGAATAGCTGTACACAAGAAGCTTTCTACTTACATGTTCTGTGTAAAAGTCATCTCTAGCAGTTCAAAGGAAKAAAGTTTGAAAAGCAGGCCACTGCCATCAGACTTGCTGGATGGTAATCAAAGGCCGACTGACATGAAAGGTTTGGAAGAACAGATGTAGCACTCAAAAGCAAACAGGGACTGTGCTCACTTTCTTTGCTCGTCATTTTGYTGCACCTTTAGGAATCAATTTCTAGCATACTAGGCACATCCAGGCCATCCAATCTCAAAAATACTTTAAAACCAGAGTCTGAGTTTTCCTGCAATGCACTACTTTACCTGAAGTTCTAATGGTGGTAGCTGTAGCAATTCCTAGTCTCAATTWCCCTCACTGTTAAATTCTACCTATAAGAAGACTTCAAATAATAAAAATGCAAAGAATGAAAATTAATTCTTCTGGCAATCTATTTTGTGCATGTTTACTTCCAGCAAGGTTTTAAAATGGAAAATTTGTGGGTGCTTAGAACCCAAACCCTTTGGATTATTGTGAAGTAAAAGACTTATTTCTGAGAAATAAAGGGCCAAAATTATGACTATGTATAAATAGATAAAAATTGATGTTCTAAGTGTGAATTAATTTATGACCAATGCATAATATTACGCATAGATATATTAATATGTATGTAATTCAACGCATATTACCATTCAAAGACTCTCAGAAGATATTTTTTGTTACACAATAAAAAGGATATCTGCCAAAACATGTTATTTAGACAYAATGGAGTCTATAAAACTTCTTTTGAATTTACCATTCTAAAAACAGATCTGGTAACTGCACATACTGAATTTCTGAAGAGCTTTATTTCATGAACTTAAAGAATAGAAGAATCTCTTTCCAGAATAATCTTTTCTTTCATTGAATAATGCAGTAGTCCAAAGTGCTTTCTAAGTCAGATATAGCTACCTAAAGTGTATTCTAAGAATGGCARAAAAAATTATATATCCGTATTTTGAAGTAGCACGTTAGCTGAACAATGCACACATTTTCTGAGAAGTGTTTACTGAACAATTATTCTTATATTTTTCTATGTTTTTCTTTTTTTAAATTTGTCATATATATTTTGTCACAGGCGGAAATACTCAAACCCAACATTCTGTAGYTTTATTCTTGCAGTAGAAAAATACAGACTAACTTCTCTTCCAGTCCCAACAATGATAACAAGAGAAAAAATGAGAAAATGTTGGCTTTTCATTTACAAAATCATTTTCAGCAGTCAAAAAYTGATCAAAATATTCCCTAAAACTAATTAACCAATTGAAATTAATAGCAGCCCTTAGTATTTCACTTATTTAAGCAGGCTTTGTTCATTTGACATGTTTAATTTTGGCTGCCAAGCACAAAATGAGCTTCCTAGTCATTTAATTACCTGAAATTATGAGTATCTTCCTGATAGAGAATGCCAGTTAGACAGTCAGGGCAGAACTTTTGGCTTTTATTCCAGAGTTTTTATGTTGCTGATGTGGCACAAAGCTGACCCACTTGCTTCAGTTCCCAATCCTCAGCCTTTCTAAAACTTATTCTTGAGGGGAGAAGCAAGGAGCAAAATGGATTGGAAAAGGTAGAATGCCATGTGCAATGACCCATTTGATCCTTGTCCATGAGCAGTGTGTGCAACATTGGAAATTAGAGTATCCTAAAAAGAATCTTAAATTAGGGAGCAGATTTTCTTCACTAAACTGAAGTTATAAAATCAGAGGGAAATGGCTGAGAGGCACCCTCCTCCTAGACTTTTTTTCAGGTACTTTGAAAGAAGTAATTCTTTGCTGGCATTAATATTAGTATATTATTCAAAATATCCAATTTCCCATTTATCCAAAAGAGTGAAAAAATGAATGCCTCTTTTTAAAAAATTCTTTMCTACTTAATGACAACAAATGCAGGGTTATTTGAAGAAAAAGTATATTTCAGTTCTCCCTTTGGAGTAATATTTTCTATTAAATTAAGTTCAAATAATCTCCTATTTTTCTACTAGAACCAGGCCTGTCATGCTTATTAACATGAAGGGATTAGAGACAGGGTAGGGAAGGTATTGTAGAGTACAGCAATGTCAATTGGCATTTATATTAACACTTTAAAAGGCTACAGAAGGAAGGAGCATTCTTTGCTGCATTGGTGTTCTTTCTGTGCTGCAACAGCTCCTTCAGGTCACACAGTGAGGCAGCATCTATTTAAAATGCAAGGACAAACAAGACATTGTTTCTCTCTGTTTTAATTTTCAAGTACAATGTTAGTTCTTGGAAGTACATTTATACAGTTTCATTTATCTCTTCAACTCATGAAATTTCAAGAGATGCTTATTCATTTTTCCTACATATTTCTAAGTGCATTCGCTCTAGGTGCTCTGAACTTGAACACTATTGCAAGTTCAGAATGCCTCTCTCTTGCAACTTGATACGTAATTAATCACACTGGAGTAAGATTATATGTTTAACACTTTGAATTTTGAAAAAAGTCACACTCTTTAGAGGCTGCTCTATTTTCAACATAGTAATTTATATAAGGAACTTTCCATCAGCAAGCATGTTTGAGCAGGTATAAACTGCTTTACAGCATTTCATTGGCTTCAGAATACAGAAAATAAACCCCAGCCAAATGACAAAAAAACCCACAAATTTGTTTCCACTAACGAAACAGAGTAACTTGCCTTATAWAAGTTTTTGAGGGGTAAAAATTAATGAATGAGTGATAAAATATCTTCATGATTAAGCTTTGATTTAGTTTAGGATGGCTGACATGTGATATATATTCATAAAGGAGAAAATACAATGAATATTATCAGGAAAAAAACAGTAAGTGAAACCCTTGAAGATGATTCCTTTTTTGTGCAGAAAATCCAAGCACCAAGCTACTGCTCAGAGGAAACTGCAGCAAATCAGGGTGAAGATACCATTCAATGCTCTGCCATAGCAGACACTCTGCATGGGATTCATCTGAACAAAAAGGCTTTCAGTCCCTCAAAAAAAAATAGGCATTTTTGTGCAGAAAATCCTATCTTTTTGAACTAAACMGCTACTTTTGGTCAGATGAATCATGCAATGAAAATGCCTGCCTCTCTCCAATGCACTGCTCTCTCACAGACTTTATGCAGATGTCCGTGCCGTACTTTCTGACGTTTCTGTGATAAGAATCCCATCCTGGTTACCACCTCAACAGTAGTGGCTGAGCATATCTGCAGCTATTTGCAATTGCCCCTTACTCTGGTAGTAATCTAACTCTATATTATTGGACAGCTGTGCACAAGAAACTCTCACTGATGAACCAGCCTGAGCCCATGGGTACTATAGCTGTCTCAGTGTCTGTTGTCAGACAAATTCTGTAAGACTMAATAAGTCCATACGGGAAGAGTACTTACTGACTGGATAATGGTCAGTAAGTCAGAAATGGCATCATTTCCAGTATAGAAAAATAAGAAAAATTACAAGTTAACATCTTCAGGAAAAAACAGAGAGGGGAATTCAGTAAAAAAATAAAACCACACCTAAAATATTCAGAAAGTGCTTCAGCTCAGTCCAGAGCAAATAACAGAAAATTACAATGTAAGGTGAAAAACTATAAATAATTTTGATGACTTTTATAAACCACAAACCTTCTCTTTTGTACTCTGAGCAGAAATCATGACAAGGCTGACATGTACAATCCTTCTATGGGTTCCCTGAGCTCTCACTATTCCCCATTTCTCTGTAGGTATTAACTTCATTTTCTCCTTTGAACTCTGTGTTCAAGAGGATACTACTCAACCTGGTTTTTTAATTGTTTTTCACATACTTCACTCAATCTTCTTCCTCTCTCATTCCTCACAGAWATTGATAAAAATGATAAATTGACCTTTTCCTTTGACTCAAATAYAGGAACTTCCTGATACTGCTGATGCAGCCCTTTGTCTTCTCTCCTGTTTTCAGTTCCACTTGTGCTRTGGACACTAATTGAGATGGAAGAGCACAGCTGTTCATTAAAACACTAAGTCTCCTAAAGGAGCCATTSCTTCAATCTTTTTCAATATGTATTTCTCTGTATAAATTTATATTAAAGAAAAAAAAAAAGAAAGAAAAAAAATACAGATAAGACCACTAGTCTAAGGGTACTACATTTTTCTAGGAAAAGTATATTAATGTATAATTTCCATCTGGAAATTTCTATAAAAATTACACTGATACTCTCCTAGATAACAATTCAGAGAGAAATACACAAAAGAAATATGCAACAATAGCTGCAAGTAGTTTATAAATCAAACATGTATTTTGCTGGAGTAAAAGTATCTTCTCAAGAATGTCTAGCTTTGTCAGCACCAGCTGAATATGCTGTCTCCAGCAACAACTCAAACCAGAGGGGCAGAGAGAAAGTAAGAACTGTTAACCATTGTTTCTCCCAACTGATCCCCTAGACTTCAACAGTTTTTAGCTCAGGCTATTCCCTGAATCATAGAGAGGGTTTCCTATTTAGTAGCCTACAATGGATATTTCTCCAAATTTTCCAGTGTCCCTTGAAACSATGCATCCACAACATCTTCTGGTGAGGAGCAAGTCAAGTCTGCTACCTAAAAATCAGGTAACTGTGAATGCACCATTTAGGAGGTAGAATTAGGGAAGAAYARTTAGGCACAATTAACTAAGAGCCATCCATCTTTAAYTCTCATAGCATAKACCCARAAAAAAYATTGAGGTTTTTTACAAAACTGTTGCACTTTCAGATACAACCTATTTATGAAATATTTCTTTATTSTGCAGCAGTATAAAGATTGCTGAAATTTTTCTGATTCTCTCTCCAAATGGTTCTTTTGCATTACTATGAATGGTCATTCTGTAAAGCTTTATCTCTTTTTGTTTAGATATAATCACTTGGTGTTAAATTCAATTTCATTTGTCCAGGAATTTACAAGACTGCTATCACTGTGACACTTCTCAGTTTGTTTACTGGGTTTTGACAGAATAACATAGGTGGAACTTCAATTTTGCTGTCTCATCCCAGTCAACTACTTTCCACATCTTTTCTCTAGACTTTTCCATTGAGAGTATTTCTTTTCCTTTGAAGAGCAACCAATTTGTGTTTTAACAATTTGTAAGGTACATGAGGGGCAACCTACCAAATCAAAGTTTTAGGCCTGAATTGTACCTTTTTGATCAGCTTTGCTTTTTGCTCTGTTCTTTTTTTGTTTTGAATCCTTTTATTTGCAAATGAATCTACAGCTTATAAATCACTCTTCAGAAATATCCACAGCAGTATCTAACAGAAAAGTAGAGAGCTTGTGTTTAAAATGAATCATTTTCAGGACAATACTATAACTGCTAGTAGAAGTGAGGAGTCGTTTCAAATTATTTTTTTTAAGAAGAACAACTTAATAAAGATTTTTTTTTTTGAGAAACAGTGAAAGCATAATGCTCTAATTTCCTGAACAAGCCGTAAATTGTCAACAGCTTTCACTTTAATAAATATTATTTTTCCTCACATGCAGTTTATTATAGGTCTTAGATGCCTAGACTTCAAGGACTAAAGATACAGATAGTGTGAGGAAGAACAGAGAGGCAATGCCTTTGCATCTTAATTATAGCAGCCCTATTCTTTCTAGCACTGAACCAAGCTACACCCAGAGGATGGGGAGATAAATGTGGGAGCTGTAAGCTTGACGTCTAATATCTGCTACTGAAGATTTGGGATTTGATTTAGTGCCTCTATTGGAAGGTTTGAAAAAAGCAGGTCTTCCATCTTCTTTTAATAAATTCATTTTCAGACCTGCAATTTACCTTTTTGGCAGTTTTACGATTCAGAACAATGGGCCTTTTTTTAGTTGTGTAATTTTTTTGGGCTGTTTCTGTTTTCTCTCACATTTTTAAACAGAAAAACAATGCTCACTAATTTGCAGAATAGGGAAGCAGGAGACATTCATAGTTACTTAGCTGGAGAAATTTCGCCATGATTCCTGAGTGCAAAAAAGTGTGGGAGAGTATTTGGCAATTTTTATCAGTGATAAAACGACACTTGCAAATTACCAGATCACATTATATTATCTCCATATACACCTGCTACACTGGAATTTCTGAAAAGTAACAAATTCTGAGGTGACAGAATACAAATARCTCCTAGCAGAAGGGAAAAGATATTTACTCCAAGAAGGAAAAGATTACCTCGATAATACAACTTTGCTTTTATTTTCTATTAATCTTAAAATAAAAGGACGTGAGGGCAGGAAAGGATGGAGTGGGCGGGAGGTGCTTAAAAGAACATATATAAGCTCTGTAGTCTAGTGCTCCTGATGAATCTGAGACCTGACAAACTCAGGACACCAAGGGTTAGCCAAATTTGTAAAAGGCCAACACACACATGAGCCACAGGTTGTGTGATGACAGACCACATGAAAGAGTGTGGTGGCTGCYATGGGCAAAAACAACAGGATTACTTGTTCACCTCCTCTTAGGGGACTTCTTGAGCTTGTACCAAGAGACCACTGGTACCTCAGTGTGACCTTCCTCTTCTGTAGGCCTCAGTTTTCCTTTGGCCTCCTCATTGAGGCTTCCACTGGGTAACTATGAGTGACTGTGACTGCGTGAAGAAACAAGTAAATGCACTGTGCAAACAGTTATCTGGTATCAATATCAACAACAAGATTATTTTAATTAAAAAAAGCTAATGAACAACGGCTGTTCCGATAAATCTTGGTATGATCTGCCCCTCTGTCTCAAGAACTTGTTGTGGGGAAAATGAGGTGACAATAGCAGCYTAACTCCTCTGCATACATGTACTGCATCCTGCCTGGTGGCTGTTTTGAGTAAAACATGTACTGTAACTGCTCATTCTTAAAGAAAGGTACCATCTGACCCAGAAAATTGAAACAAGTGRCACAGCTTTTGGGTCAAACACATCAGTTTCTTTATTGTATTGACCTTTCACAAACCCGGATGTCTTGAACACTTGGGTCAACCAGATTTTAAATRAATTTTTAATTGCTTTTAAATAATCTATGAAGAAGGAAGAAGGTAATCTGTATCCTGTATGGATTTAGATAGAATCATGCAATCTGTCCTCTGTCGACCAAAAGAAAATAAACTGCCAAGATAGATGCAGTGATTCATTTGCTTCATATCACCATGAAACTGAAATAGCATCCTAGTAAATCGGTCCTGCTATCTATGCAAATCAAAGTAGATATTCTGTGCTCCAAGTTCCATTTATTTGGTAGGAAGCAGCTGCAGGAATTRTCCCTTTTTTGAGAAACCAACTCCAACTGCACTATGCTTTTGGTCCTTGCTTTCACCCAGGGGTCCCTGGCTGTGACTACTACACGTACACATACCTGCTCTGACTTTACTCTTTCTTGCCATTAGTACTGCAGATAGAATGAGTAGGGCAATAGTATGACAGATGCTTACAGGACTTTCCTTTAGGGAAAATACCTTCCATGCCTCAGACAAGTGACAGGGGAAAAACTGTGGTAAGTCCTTATTCAAGTTGCTCATAGGTCAATATAAAGAATGTGTATCTTTATTTTCATTTATATCCTTTTCTGCAGATTGTAGGAAGAATTTTGGAATGATGCTATGTTAAGTATTTATTTAAGTAATTAAATGACAGCATTATTCATATAATAAAACATTCGTCTTCATTTGCTTTGAATTTACTCTGAAATTTGCTACATTAAGGGAAGCACAATTGCTTTCATATTTGCATTAAATTTTGTTGATTCATAGTAAGAATCAGGGTTGTATTCTTGTTCTTTTGATTCTTGCTGTCAACATCCTTTTCAGTAAAYGAAAGTCCCATAGGGCATCTTTGCCCTTCCTTTTTACGCATTTGTCTAAACCCAGTATGAATGGAAGAAACACTTAGGCTTTTAAAAGAAAAAAAAAACCCACAAAAATAAAAATAAAAAAAAACACCAAAAAACACCAAAACACCTCACTACAAACAGTATCATTAGGACAATTAAGGACTTAGCCTCCACTCAGCATGCATACATTACTCTGATTAACATTATCAGGAAATACAGGCTCACAGACTGGAGAATAGGTCCCTTAGCTCAGAAGAGAGCATTACTCTTGTATCTGAATGTGTCCTTTCAAAAAATGACCCTTAAGTTTATCCCACAGCAACTWTTTTCCCTTTAACTGCATATTTGAAACTATTTTAGTTTGAAGTGCTGTCAGGAAACTAAAATCTTGTTATAGAATTCCCCACAGACTTTGAACCACATGTTTAAAGAAGCACTTGTTATTAATTGCAAAATATGTGGAAATAAATTCTGTGATACCCATCTCACAGATGGGGAAGGGCCCTATATGGATGTAACAGGGATAGAGTCCATCAAATTTATTCTCCTTAATGTAGTACCATACAAGACCATTTTTGAAGAGAGACAAAAAAGAAAAGGAGGGGGAATTGGAAACTCATTTTGTCCCCTTGGTTTTTTTAACGTGTCATTGTGACTAATGATCTATGGATAATTTCCAGGTCCATATTCTACAGCAACAATAACAAAAATGGAAACTTCTATATGCAGATATGGGATCTAGTTAAAAAACAAAACAAAMCAAACAACCCAAATTAAACCTCACAGAAGCTTTACAAAATCTTACTTCTGTTCCAATTTTCTACATTGTATATGGGAGGAAACCCATTTTAGCAAGCCGTTTATGAAAACAATCTCAAAACCTATTCCATTAACTCATGTTCCTCATATCAGCTGAGAAGGAAAATATTCAAGGTTTTGCTTTCTCAGCTCTTTTGCTAGACAAAGCATTATACCTCCCTCACAGATGTGCCATCATGCTGAGCTGCTTTCAAAACAAGTTTAAAAAAATTTGGACTAACAAATAAGTTCAATCTTTCTGTTTAGCTAACAGAAACGGAACCACAGTGTATTTTTCCAGTAGAATTCAGATTTKTTTCTAACTTACTGGATAACTAACTTGAAGGCCATCACTTCCTCCTATGTATGCTAGAGATTGTCCATTGTTTGGATACAGATGCTGTAATTCACTTGTGTATATATAGTTCGATATCTCTTGTATTCCTCTGTGTGAAGTCTCTTATYGCTTCACTAAAAAATAGATGTGTTTAATCCTGGTAGAATATGTTTCTTCTGGAAGSTTTACTGAGAATGGAAAGTAATTAAATAATTGGTGTGTGGCTTAGAAAGGTTAATGCTCTTCATTATTCTTACAGAGAAAAAAATCTACTTAGGTCAACTGGAGTATTTTAGTTGGCTTCACASACTTTTATGGCTAAAATGAATCATTAAAGCTTCTACTCTGAATGCCCTCATATTACATTTCATCCAATTAACTTTCCAGTGTGTTCACTAACCTGTTTTGGCTAAAGCTTGTCTTTCAAAAAGGCATCCAACCTTGATTTTACAACCTTTAAAGTTGAAGGACTAGTCACATCGATACATGTATTGTTTCAGAGATTAAAATCTGTGACAAAATGACATTTGCAAATTTATGCTTTTCAAGCATAAATTCCCTTGATTTATGTTTTTACACATTGCCTGTTTTTTTTCTTATCATTGATAAGTTTTACCCTTTTACCATCCATTATCTTCCTTGGAAACTTACTCATGAAAACACATAATTTCTCAGTTCTCCTTTTAACAGACAAAACACCTTTCTCTGTTTTCAGTAATCTCTAGCTAATTCTAGTTCATTAGAAGCTACCTTGAACTAGTTTCTCTAGTTCAGAATCATACGTCTGTAGAAGACACAAAATATCTAATTCTTTTTCTTCCACAGTATTTAACATTGATTTAGAAACCATGGCAAAAGAGTGGATTGCAGCTGACAGTCACATTCAGATGTAGAATTACCTAAATGTATTCTAAATATGAGTCAGCCTTTCCTAACCTATAAATCTAAAATGAATTTTGCCCTTTTAATWTACCACCACGCAGGACAGTTTTTTGTCTGCTATAACCACCTCTTGGAATTGTTACTTTCCAGAGCTGCAGTCCCTCATTCTGTACTAATAGTGACTTACTTCAGTTTTAGATATGTGATTTAGACCTATGCAAATGTGATTCTAACTTATGGTACTGCCATGCCTTTCAGGCTTTTTCTACTGATCTTCAGCTGTCTGTCTCCTTCATTTAATAAAGCACTCCTGCACAGGGTGCCAGCAAGGCACTAGTACCTAACACTAGCTCCTTTCCACTCTGCACAAAGTTAAATAGAAGATAAGGGCTAGTGACAGGCACGGGTGAGCTCCAAGCTAGTAAGCCTGTACATTTGACTGAAAAGAGTAGGAAGTGCTGCAATGGAAGACATATTACATCATTCTCAAATGCAACTGTGCCAGCAACAGCAGCTGGGAAGAGTATGGGGTTCTAATTACAGATTGCATCAATCTCTGTGAACAGAAGCAAATCTCCTTCCTAAGTTTCAGGGTTGCAGCTTGCTTGGAGAGGCATAATGAGTTAGGATGAAATGTTCACTTACAATAGGATGACATTATAGGATGTAAGCAGATGTTGCATGTAAGAGCTTTAATGATGTATATTTCAGTGCACTAAAACTTCAAACTTCTAAAATTAAGTCTTTATAAACCCAACTCCAAGTGTAAGGATCCCTCCATTTATTTTGGGATTCAGAAGGATGTTCTCTGTGCATGTTAAGTCAGATTATAAACCAGCYAGAAACTTCTTAAAAGAAGTATTGGGAGAAGGAGACAATAAATATTTAAATATGAACAGAAATRGTGTCATTACAATGCTAAAAGTAAAAGTTTACCAGGCAACATGGAGGAGCAAGCATGTTATCATATTTCTCCCATCACAAAATTAATCACCAAAGATTCCAAATTAAGATAGCACTGTTCTAGTCCCTTCAATTAGGATGGATACTAACAATGCAATTTTAGTTTTGGGACATTAATGGCATATTATATTAAAAATCTGCCTTCAAAGTGCACATGTTTAAAGSTCAAGAGTTGGTTTCAACCACATCCCCCTTTTGTTTGCTTTTTATTCCTATTAATGCGTCTTCATCATTGCTTCTGGCTTCAGAAAAAAATACATATTTCATACTTTATCAGAAAGACTAATAAGCAAAAAAGAATACACTGAAAACCCCTTTAAAGGTAGTATAAATATGAGTAACAGGTCCTAGACAGAGTTCCTCTGCATCATCTATGACATGAAACCAGGGATATTGATATACTTATTCCCCTCTGATGTTTAAAAACCTACATCAAAACGCATGACTTTTTAGGTGTGTGGAAATCCAAGCAGAATTACAACAAATGGTGACAAGGGAATTATTTAGAGGCAGAAGACTAGATACCTAGGCCAGGCTTCTGCTGGCAAACCTCAGGGACCCTTACATCAGAAGATCATTAGGGCCAACACATCTGAGCTTCCAATGATCCCCAGGTATCAATTCTTCCAAGAGCATCCTCTCACAGGGGCACACACTGCTACACAGCACCTGCCTGTAAAGGACATCTGATMCTTAGGGCTGCCTGGCACTAAGTGTGGCCTTCAGAATCAGGCAGCTGCAACCAGACACTGACAAGCCCTTCCTCTTATGACAGGAAAAGGTCTAGTGCAAGACAGTGTCAACTGGTTGCAAAAACATTGTTTGGATTTTCAACTGAGATTTTGAGGGCCAATTAAATGCAATGAATAGAAAGCCAAAATAATTCCCTTTCTCCTGTTTGATGGAAAGGAGTTAAAAAGAGATCTGAAACCATTTTTTGTTTGATATTCCTAATTATTCCTCATAGAGCAGATATCTATGAGCAGAAAATATTGCTTAATAAGTTTTTTGTTACTAATAAAGAAAATTATGAATCTACAAAATTTTAAATTTAAATTAAAGTTTTGAAAACATTCTTAATGGAACTACTTAGATAAATTTTATGGTAAAACCCACGGTGCTCTGTAGAAGCATGTCTCAAAATAAAAGACGTACAGATAAATCATGAGTGCTATCAACAACTGCTACTTTCTTCAGGAATTAGAGCGCTTCAGAACAGACTTTTGCTTCTACATTCGTCTTCTAGAGATATAAGATCCATATATTCATCCTTATGAATGAACTGACTTGAATATCATTCATGTCAACAAGGAGTTTTTAAGTAGTGTTGGTGTCAGGGAGCAGCAGGAGCTGCTCTGTGAAGAAGGATGAGCAGGAGCTGAGGGGGACTCCAGGACAGGCTCACGGACAGGCATCACCCTGGAACTATCTGAGGGGGCCAGCAGGGCAGAGCTGTCACAGCAGTGCACCCTATCAGCAGTCCAGTGGCAATGAGACAAACATGAGGTGACAAGTCAGGTCCAAGGCCAAGCCAGCCCAGCAAATTCAGCCAACATCAGCTGGGGACAAGGCACAGACACATTTAAATCTTAGATCAGCATAAACTGTAGGCTGAGCTGAAATGAGGTGCCTGGGCCTATGTGTGCACTGTGGAAGAGAGTTCCAGACGGTCCCAATGTGGGGCTAGTAAGAAACAGTATGCACCACTGGTATTTTTGGGGCATTGACATAGAGAGTCTCTCTCT
>CADDXX010000331.1:290105-317495 GCA_902810485.1 Alauda arvensis
CCTCTTCCTCTTCCTCTTCCTCTTCCTCTTCCTCTTCCTCTTCCTCTTCCTCTTCCTTTCTCTTCTCCTCTTCTCTCCTTTTTTGGTGGTGCTAGAGCCATAGGATACTGCTTCACTAAGTGCTTCATGCTGGAGCTTCATGGTAAATTTGGAATTCAGGACTCAGATATGTTTCAAGGAGATCTCAAAATGCAGTAAATACTGACAGACTGTGATAATCTTATATTTTCTCTGTTTGGAGTCAGACATGATTCACTGTGTTTTAAGATGACTGAGCTTATAATAAGATATTTCCTCCACAATGAAGTTTTGCCAGGCTCTTACGTGTAGACTAATCATAGGCAAGTGGGACCAAGGCCCCAGGGCCCCAGGGCCCACTACTTGGAAGGATTAGAGAGTCCAAACTTTTTACAGTAAAATATATCATCATATATATAAGAGAAATACAGAGACTATGTAGTTATGAATATAGTGGAGAAAGTAAAAACTAGGCCTGCAACTCTTTGATCCTTTGTAAATCATTGCCTTCAAAGTCCTCACAAAGGAGAAAACACGTCCTCAAACTAAAGTCTGTTGGAAGATTATGAGTGTAGGTTCTATTTAAACCAAACCAAAACAACAAACAAAAAGGGAAAAAAATTAAAATAAAATCCACAACTATCACATTTTTCATTTATCATGCATTGCATATTTGTATGGGTCAGAGCAGGGGAACTCTGCCTAATTTCCATAACTTCACCAGGAGTCAAAAGTGAGTTGATTGCTATCTCTTGCATCTCCTGTTCTGAAAACTGAATGCTTCAGAAGAAACAGCCTAAGGAATTTGTATTCTATGCCCCTAATTTTCTGGAATCTTAACAGTGAAGCCTAAAGCAACTTGGATCATATTATGAATATGTTTAAAGTTAACCCAGGGCCTAAGTGCCACCCAGAGGGGATTCTTTGAAGTCAGAAATTCTTGGCCAAAAATGCAGACTTACATTGTTCAAGCCAAGCAGTGTTGCAAAATGAGGTCAAATAATATGTACTGAGTTATTGACATTCCTGTGGTTTCTCTGAGAAAGCATTGGGTAGCATAGCCTATCTGATAATTAAAGTTTGTACATATTGTAGAGCTTTCCATTATGAATATGATTTTCTTCCAGATAAAGCTTGAATCAGAAGGGGAAAGGTTGTGTCCAGCTTACATTTGAACAAATCTGTCAATGTTTGCCCATGCACAGGTTAAAAGCCTTGTATAAAATGTGCCAGGCGTGTTTATCTATTCATTGACTATAAGTCAACTATTTCATAGGGAAGCTGTCTAAACTAAGTCTGATATCCAGTATGATTTTGGTTTATTGCTGCTATCTGATTCAAAGAATTTTCTAACCCATGTGTTGCTTTAGCATTGGGCTTTCATAGTAAATATGCTAGAATTTTTAATTTTTCTGAACTCTTGGATGTGTATGTGAAATACTTTGTACTTGTTTCTTCTCATCAGCACCCTAGCTGATTTCTCTTGAACTACTAAATAAAATGACACTAAAAAGAAGTGAAGCAAAACCATGTTTGTCATCCTCAGCAGCAAGAGGTGTTATCTCTTTCAGGTAATAAAACATAAAAGTTCTTATCAGAGAACAAATCAGCAATCAAGTGCCAAAAGCTGAACCATAGGAAATAAAAGCCTCTTATATTTTAAGCAGTGTGGAAGGAATCAAAAAAGACAAAAAATAAGACAGTGGAAAAATCCTACAAAAGAGAGAAGTCAAGGAAAGAGGCACATCCAATGTGATCAGCAGCAGTCATCATACACTCATTATCTAACAAGGTATGTTTCACTGGAATTCCAAGTCATTAGATGTGCAAATATTTTGCCTTTTGAAAAACTCAGAATGATCTGATAATGGGCACATGGCAGGGTATAATTGTCTCATGCTTTATTCCTGGCTTGTTTCATGAATAGCTCAGGACAAGTCACTTTTTACCCCTCACCATCATCTAAGTGTGAATAATTATAGCTATCCAACTTCACAAAGGTGGTATTAGGAACAATTTAATTGATGCCTGTGCAGTGCTTTAAGAAACTTGGGTGGGTAGATCAATGCTAAATTAGAGCAGGCAATTATATTCAGCCTGAGGGGGAGAAATCAATATCCATATGGCAAGGCAGGAGGAATACTTTCATGAGCCTCTTTTAAATCTCCCGTATCCCACTCTCACATCCCTGTACTTTGTTTACTTCCTTGGAATTAGTTCTGGACAGCACTGCAAAAGGTGAGAGCACAGTTGGAATCCATGAGTCCRTATCTGTGGGGAACCACAGCCAAAATGAGAGACTGGAAGAGAAGGGATACAGTAAAAGTGGTGAGAGCTGAGCTCTTCCATATTATGCAGAGTATTTAGACTTCTCCACATTTACATGCACACTCGGATTTTTAATCAAGTTTTATCTTTTAGGGTATTGTAGTTCTTGAGGAAATCCGAAAATGCTGACACTKTGTTTTTGCATTTTATGGCAGAATCTTTTCCTTCCTTTGGAATAATGACTGAAGCTTTTACATATTTACATTTCTGTAAAATTATTTCTTACATGACGTGAGGTAATAACCGATTCACTGGTTTTATCTTAAGGGGTAAAAAAAAGTTTCTTAAGAAAATTTTTATGTCTAAATACATAAATTCAACTAACAAATATTTTCAAAATATTAGATTTATATCAAAGCCATGCTGAAACATTAAAACACTGAAATATAGTATTACAGTATTTTTATGTATGATAAGGGTAAAAATCCCAACAAATGTTATGAAAAAGCACACTTTTTTACAAAAAGAAAATTATATATATATATAAGTAAACTTGTTACAGTCACACAACTTGGATCTTAATTTTGCTGTGATCTCTGCACCACTCCAAAGGGTTTGGAGATCTCTGTTTTTCCAAGAGGTGAGAACTGTTCTGGGGAGGGGGTGCCAACTAGCAAATGCAGTGATCCATAATTATTTGCACAATTCCTTTGGGTAAAAGGGGAAGAGCTGGCAGCTGAAACTACATAAGGCTAGCCCTGAATCTTGAGTCTGCCTTCACTTCTCAGATCCAGGGCCAGAATTAAACAGCAACTCAGATTTGGGCCTGGATCACACTCAATGTGAATATAGGCAGATGTATTCCTGGAAAATGTGTATACACGTGTGTGCTGCACTTTGTGCTCCTGGGAACGACTAGGGAGATTTTCAGTTCAAGGCTAGATTATATTTGACTACAGGTTGGTTTTTTTTTCTCTTTTTTTTTTTCTGACTTTTGTTGCTAATGAAATACATGTTTTGCAAACTTGSTGCAAAAACACATTGAATTTCTACAAGCTTATAAGGCTGGATCCTTTTACAAAAAAATGTTTCTATCTGAAATCTCTMTCTTTACTGTTGTTGATGCTGCTGCTGGTTTTGGGGACTTGCAATTAAAAGTTAAGTGGAAGTTTYTGTTTATTTTGCAATAGAATTCTTAAATATTTATGAAGGACCTTAAGTCTAACTCGCCTTGAGGAAATACAGATGAATTAATAATTTATGTGGTTGTTTTGCAGAAAATTAAAGGTTGGGAACAAGTGTTTAAAAATTAAATCATCCACAATATAAGAGAGCAGATGTTATTTTGTTAAAATCTTGCTAACAACAAAGTACAATGAGGTGTTATCTTCTCCTTGGTCCAAGTGAAATCTTAACGATTCATTGCAATTGAGCAGATTCTGAAGCCTGAGGCTAGCTAATGTCAGAATAATGAAGAGGAACTTCAATTATGCAGCCCAGATTTTTTAAATTTGTTTTTGTTTTATTTTATTCCTGGCAGTGAGAAAGAGTCTGTATCTCTGTATTGCATGGTGATTTGTAAGATGTTACGCTCCCACAAAAATTACTACATATTTCATTAGCAATCCTGCAATGGAATCTCCTCCAACTAAAATGTGTGTGCATCTACCTGTGTAAATAATAATAATAATAATAATAATAGTCATCATCATCATCATCATCATCATTATAATGAGATTTTAGATGGAATAGAGATAGTGAAATTGCATAGCTTAATAACTTCAAGATTCTTACTTCTTTTATCCCAAATAACTTAATTTTTCTTCTTTCTTTTTTTATAAATGTAAGCTGTCTCTGACTCTCACTTACTCTGGACAGTATAGTTAGCCAATTTCTGGTGAGCCTCATAAGTTATACAGGTTCTATAATGAGTTTTCTTCTTGTCTTTGATAAGCTAAGACCAAGCATGCAGTCTTTTGGAGCCACATTTTTACAATAAAATTCTTTTTACATTATCTAGATCCTAAACACGGCCCAGCTGTTAGTCCTGTTCTGGACCTAAAACCAATCAACCAAACAAAAAAAGTATCACATCAGAACTTGGAAAAAGATTCATTCTATAAATGCAAATTCTAAGAGATCTGTATCTGCAGAAAGTAAAGCAGGATCTGGAAAATGCATGCATTATTTTCTCCTCTAATTTCCTTGCTGGTTTGAATGTGACTGCATGTATAAAACTCTGTGTTTTTGGCAATGTAAAGACATAAGCATATCAATCTGTAACCACAACTGCAAATATAAAAGATTTCTTTACCCTTCAAAGATCTGTACAGCAGAGCAGATGAGAGAATTTTTTGCTTAGATTCCATCTAATAAGAACCCAAAGGATTTCACTGCTATTAAAAATGTGAGTTGAGACAACTTCAATTTAAATAAAAAGTATATGTAGGAAAAATATAGTCATAAAGGGGTGATCTTTCAAGATACTCTGTGAAGATTTACCAATGTGATTCTTGAGATGCAAATAAAGACTGAACAGCTAAAAATTTGTACATTGACAATATAATTCAGCTCAGCAGTTGTGTTTTTTTGCTCAGAGGAAGCCAAGTATTGGCAATTCATCTACACTGGTGCTAAATTATGGTTGGTATAGATATATGAGACTGTAATTGCACAGTAATAATAAATGAGAAACTTTCACAAAAACTACAAACATAGCAGTTCATAGACTCAGTCAGCTCCGTTTTCCATCTAAATGTTCATCTTCCATCAGCATTGCAAAAATCAATCTCTTTTTCATTCATGTTTTTATTTTTCCTGTTCTGAGTTGCTGTTTATGAGATTGACTATTCCTAGTGATTTCAGAGGAAGCTAGGTTTGCCTAACACATATATCTAAAAAAAAATGGCAGGGCTCTGAAGTATTTGAAATTAGAGTCACTTTTCTAAATATTAAATGTAAGGGACATAATGAACAGATTGATTTGGTAGCTTTAGAAGTTTGCATCTCTTCATTTTTCTAGGTGTACATTTTTACATATGTAATCTTTCCACTTTCAAATGTTCTTTCTTCTGACTAAATGAATTTCAGATTCCCACTGCTGGGGTTATTTTCATCATTTATTGTGTTAGTATTAATCAAAACTGCCAAAACRTAAATCTAGTGCCTAGTTCTTAAGGGTTCGTTGTCAACCATTTTGTTCTCCCTTTCCAGACAAAAACTTATGGATGTGATCAAGTTCTAAGGGTTTCCTGCATGATGCAGAGTATTTAGGTGRCAAGCAGTAGTACTGGGAAGAGAAAATATTAAAAATGTTCAGACTTTGAAACAGCTGGTTTGACTTGCTGTGTGATATGGCTGAAACCCAAAATTATACAAAATTGAAACCAAGCACACAAAATCATCAGTGGTCTGAAATTAGTTATTGCTTATTAGTGGTTGAGTGGAGAAAAGAAAGAAAGCCTTTTGTTATTTATCATGGAACAGAGAAGAACATCTAGCATGCCTCAGAATACCTGGCAACTCAAGAGCTAGCATGCCTCACATGTTGGAGTCAGATTTTTATTCAGTTCATTACTCAAAATAATCTGAAATTAAAATCTCTACCTTCCTCTTTGCTGATAAAATTTCTCTGAAGTCTTTCTATAGAATATTTTAGTTTCAATTAAACATCATCTCATAAAAAGGTAAAAATACTTCTGGAGAAAGATTGTTAGCTGCTACGTTCCTAAGTACTGTGAAACTTCATGCCACTGTACCTCTAGAGCAGAGTAGATCTAAAGTTGTTCAAATGTCTGAAGCTCTGCTGACATCAGTAAAAAAAACCCCTTTATGGCTGATTCAATTGAAGTTCTGACCCAAAGCATGTAACAAAACTGTCAAGTGTTAAATGAAGATAACTTACTATTGTATTTCTCAAAACCCCCTTGTCATTAGAAACAAAAAGTAAGATACAGAAATATTTGAGAAGCTGATAATGTATCTGACACTTCTTCCAATCTCCAAATGATCTGGAATTCACAAACAGCTGGTTTGCATAATATCTACAAGCATTGTAGATTAGATGCAAGCTATCACTTTCAACAGGACTAGCCAATCTGAAAGTGCATTCTCCTTTACATTTTAGCAGTCATGTCTCATTACACAGCTAATGTTCTGTTACTCTGTCTAATGTAACATGACATGACTGGTACAATTCAAGGAAGCAGACAATTTTTCATATTAGAAATCCCCTTTTCCTCTCTCTGAACTGGTTGTTGATTCCATTTTGAATGCACCACACTGTAATCTTGCCTAAGTCACTAATATGGGAGAGCTGTAGATCTTAGTAGCTATCTTACCACCAGAGGAATGAAAAGCCAAACTTGAACAGCTTGGCATGTCATTAAAAAAAATTAAATMATGACATATGATGTTTGTTTCTTTGAGTTTGCTTTGAAAGCCTGTTACGGTTGAATACAAYGTTTTTCTCTTCTGTTTATGTATTCAACAACCCACACATGCAAAATATGATCAGGTTGTACTTTTTTAATTAAGAAAAACATCACTTAGATAGATATTAAGGAAAATACATTTGATAATTTTTTGAAAGCTGAGTACTTAGGATGGAGAGCAGATGGAAATATCTGAGTCCTGCATATGTTTTGTGTATATAGTTGTCAGAAAAAAAGGCAATTCCCATTAACTTTGGTGAGTGATCTGTTTCAGTAATGACTTTGTACTGTAAGGAACAAATACTTGTTTGGCACATCTGCCTGGAGTATGAGAAGGGCTGTGTCACAACCTGAATGACAGATACACCATAATCTTCAGGTGGACAGACTTGATTCTACTTGTCTTCAGGAGAGCCAAGATTGATACAAGATGTTATTGCAGTTTTAAGGTTTGGGAATACAACATAGACTTAGGTCTATGGGATATCCATGTTTCCTGTGTTCTGTGTGAGGCCGGCATTTAGGAAAAAACTCCAAACTTTATGTCTGGACCTAATTAATTTGGATATGAGAAATGTTTTGAGACAGTGAAACACATCATGATCTTTCTTTAAGGAACATGGAAAATAACCGGATTAATGTAGAATATTGTTAATCACAACAATCGTTACTTAACAGCTCTGGGCATTTTCATAATCTCAGAAGTGACCATGTCTAAGTGAGTAATTGACAAGAATAGAATAGGGATTACAAGACCAGGAATGCAAATTAGGAGCGTAAGAAATAGTAGCAGTCTTACAAAACCAAGTTGTCCAAAGTGTATGGCAATCGGGCTGGCTAAATCTCAGGAATTCTAGTCTCTCACATCAGGGCACCAACAGCTCCACTTGTGCATTGATGGAAACAAAAACTTTTAATAATATTTAGGTTTAACAAAACCCTATCACAGGAAAAAAAAAAAAAAAAGGCCTTAACTGAAAAAGTTTCTGCTCTACTTTGATGTCAAGTCCTTCTTTCTTTCTCTACTTTTTCTATCAGTCAAATGGTGTCTTTAGAGACAMATTCCCTGTCTTGGCAGTAGTTGGGTAAGGTATTAATTGGGCAAAGATATTTTATRTGATAGAACTCATCTTCAAAGCTATAGAGTCATGAAGGAGCACTGTAACAGCTGTGTCTTTTTCTACTGAGATTTTGAAAAGCTTCTGAAAATTAGAAGAGGAAAAATAGCAAAAGAAATTCTTTTTCTTCAATGGCTTTAAATAAATATTTATCTTAWTTGATGACCACAATAATTTTCTTAATTAAAGTGTACATAAACTGTGAGAAGCATATTTATACTTGGCACCAGCAAAATATCAATGGTATTTCTTTATTAAAAATCTGCTAAAAGACTTAATTTTGGTGTGTGGACCTTTTCTAAAGAAAGGGTATTATTCAGTTTACAAAGAGGAACATTTCATGCTGTAGCACTAAATATTCTAAATATATTGTACTGCAATAAGCAGAAGATTACAAATTTTTATAAACTGTCAAGTTAAATATTCACCAAAATTTTTGCTTGCTATATTTCATTCAGGTAAAAGAAAATAGATAAAAATATTTATTATGAAGAATAAATCTCCTGTATGTAAGTTGGTGGGTTTTCATTTGCAGCACCATTTTGAAAGACTGACATCAAAGAATATACATAAATTTTACCCCAATGTAAATAAAACATATTTTATTGCAAACATTTCACTCAGGAAGAATACACCCTTAAGCTACTGTGTTGGTTTAGCCCCACTACAGCAACATATGTTTTTCATATTTAAACAATAAAAAAATATGACACAGGAGTGTGACAGAACTTAGTTTTTCTTAGTCATACTCCTAAAGGAAAAAAAATAAAGAAAAGAAAGATAGAGAGCTATACATTAAATATATGCCACAAAAATGGATTATGCTTTCTTTACGTTACCACTGAGATATTAATTTTTTTTTGCATTTCTGAAAACTGTAGATTGGAACCCATCAAAATTATATAGTTGTTCTACCTTTTTATTTTTGACCATCTTAAATTTTAGCTTTCCCAGCTTTCTCTAGACAATTTTTTTTTATTATTTAAATCTCCCTTCTTTTTTTTTTTTTAATAGAGTATGAAAGTGAAATATCTGCATGTCAGAATCCAAGAAATAAAATATTTCAAGTCAATTTTATTTCATTCTCAATTCTTATCATTAATATGACATGGGTTTTCATGGATAAAACGCTGGACATGAGCCAACAGTGTGGTCTCACAGCCCAGGCCAAACACATCCTAGATTGCATCAGAAGAGGAGTGGCCAGCAGGCGGAGGGACAAGGTTCTCCACACCTAGTCTGACTTCCTGAAACCTCACCTGGAATGCTGCATCCAGCTCTGGAGTCCCTAGCACAAGAAAAYGGACCTGTTAGAATCCAGAGGAGACCACAAGGATGTTCAAGAGGGCTGGAGCACCTCTCCTATATAGACAGGCTGAGAGAGCTGGGCTTGTTCAGCCTGGAGWAGAGAARRCTCTGGGGAGACCTCCAGTACCTTAAGGGGGCTTATAAAAAGCAGGGAGAGGGACTTTTTATACAGGCAGATAATGAGAGGACAAGGGCAATGGTTTTGAAATGGAAGAGAAAARGTTTASATCAGATGTTAGGAGGAAATTCTTTAGTGTGAGCATGGAGAGTCACTGGAACRGGCTGGGGATGCCCCATCTAGAGAAACTGGGGATGCCTYATCTCTGGCAGTGTTCAAGGCCAGTTTGGAGGAGGCCCTGAGCTATCTCATCTGGTGAATGCCCACAGMAAGAGGTTTGGAACTAGATAATCTTTAAGAWCCCTTCCAACCCTATCCATTCTGTGATTCTATAACATGCACTCAGAAAACAGTGTTTACTGTGTAAGGCATCTGTCTTGCAGAGCAGACACTAWAACTATAGACAGGTCCTTGATATATCCATTCTCAAAAACCTATTCTTTACAAATGACTATAAGGTGACTGTACATAAACAGAGACATAAATATTATATTGCTCTTAGAACAAAGTGGTTTTAATGAACAGTTTTCAGGTGTTTTTACTTAGCAGCATGCTCTCATAGGGAGCTTTTTAAAAAAAGGGGAAGCACTATAACAAACCATTTAGCTTAACTACTACTCAAAGCAGAATTAGCTGCATGTAAAAAAATTTCCAATCATTGTTTCTCTACACACCTCTCCAAATTTCAGTGAAAGAGATTGCCTAATCTTCACAAGAAATCTGTGTTCCTACTGTAACCACCGTAACTACACATTTTCTCTTATAGGCTGTAAACCTTACAAAAGGATAGTTCCTTGCAGAAGAGAAAAAGAAAAGGAAAATTGTCTTTTGAAAATGTGTGTTTAGGAGAACGAAAAGTAATAGYCCAAGTGTTATCTACTGTGTATTTCATCAGGAAGAAAAGTGTTTTCTTCTTTTGAAAGGCAAAGGTTTACAATTCAGTGAGGGAAAAAATTTATATTCTGCATTCTCCAAAAAATATTATCCKTAAAATAGAACATGTTTTTTGTAGTCATCTCCTTTTCTATGTCTCAAATTTACTAGTTTCCTAGCTATATGTACGTCTGTATGTACGTACACATACACATACATTCCAATCCTACATATATTTTAACTCTATGAAAGAACATACCCTTGCTATCATGTCAGAGTGCCAGCTGGATTGTTATCCTTTTTTACTTTGTTGCTAGGACTATTACAATGCAATTTTCTCCACTTTTGATCTCTTATTATAAAGATTCCCGAATCTCTGACAACTCAAGGCATTATGATATACTCTTCTTACACTGCTAAAGCAGACATAGAGAGCAGAGTTCTCTGTAGAGCATAAGTAAAGATTTATAGACATGCTGAAAGAACACTTTCCCTGCTGCCTTCTTAAAATAATTATGACTTTCCATGAATCTGTTTATAAATCAAGTGTAGAATGACAAAAGCATAAGGAAGTAAGCCACAAAATACCATTTACAATAAGCTCGAGTGGACTTATTTAAGCAGCATATCACTTCCTTGCTGAAGACTGTATGTAATTATTTCAAGAAAACGTACATGCCATAGTATGAAAAATAAGGATTTATTGTGCCTGCCACTATGTTTCAAAAGCTTGYTTTCTGCCTTGACTTTTGTGTTACTAAAATACTTTCATATGATGGCACTAAATGTTAAAAGAATGAACAGATACATACTGAAAGGCACACAAAAGAACACTATGTGACACAAAATAAAYATAATAGATTGACAATTTCTACCAGTATTGAAGAAATATTATTATTTAGAATGAAAATAAGCACCCTTGGTATTTTACTGAATTCAGGCTGCAAGAGAAAACTCTCTGCTTTGTTTGTTCTAGCAGCAGCAGCTACCTGGCCTTATCGATAGGTGGGGTTAGGTATCTGCTGTGTGTTCAAGGGTATCAGTGACTTTCCTCACCACCATTTCTGCCTGAGTTTCATGTATAACGCAGAAGCAGTACACACTGCTGAATTTACACCCTTCATTCTTTTGCTAATTATGCAGAATAAACCCATTCAATATTAGTTAACCTGTCAGGAAATGGTGGGGGACAAAACCACCCTTCTGTTACATGGAGCTCAAAGGCAGAATTTTGCTCCCAGGTGCTCTCTGGCAGCCTCTCTCAGCTGAGCAGTGCCTTTTCAGGCTGTAAAACCATCCTCACATCTGGCTGCTCAAGTGCCTCAGCTCATCCYCTCAGCCCTGACCCTGCTGGCAGGGTTTCCTCTCGGCCTCACAAGCRCTGGACAACAACCACAACCCTCTGATAAAAGCAGGTTTTTTCCATTCAGTGAAGAGCCCCCTACTCATGAGGTGTAATTAGCAACCCTTTCAAATAAGCTCTGTTCACAGCCATCCATAACTGACCACTTCCCTCAGCACTCACATCTCCCTGACTGTGGGGCTCCACATGGGCAGGTAAGCTGGGTTATCCCAATCTCCTTGGGTTTGTAACCTCTATTTTCTGACCTTCAGACACTGGCTTGACCTCAAATGATGTCTGTGGTTTCATGGCATGAATCTGATCCCTGCATTTTAGAGATTGCTAAAGCYATTTAGACACACTCCTGATGTTATGTAGTAGTACATTCACTTTAATATACTCAGATCCAGTAAAAATCATTAAATGTAGGCACTAAAAGATGATGTGGACAYACAAAAAAAGTGAATAAGAATAAGTCATCTAAAGGATTTGTGTTATCAAATTGCATTAAGCCAAAATATATCAATTTGTGTGATGACTTCAAATAAAGTTATAAGATAAATTCAAAAGATTTATGAACTACAGAGGGTCAGCACTCAAAACACAGTTTTTGTAGCAGACATGAATGACAAAGCACTTTAAATATAGAACCCTGAACAGTAAAATATAGRAAGGTTGCTTTCTGCAAAGCAAGTGAAATAACTGCTGGAAGAAAACAGGGTCTCTAGACCCATAAAGTTGCTTTATTTTTGCTAAGCCGAACCTTCCACCCTCTGATAAACTTCTGTGCCAGTGGATCTTGATGGATAGTAAAGCTTTCTAACAGCTTGATTCTTTGAGAAGAGGTAATTTCATTCTATAAAATAAAGCATTTCAGGTGTTTGTGTACTTGCAAGACAGGCATCCCAGGTAGTGCTTTAAATCCTGTGTAAGCTTGTGCAAGCAGGGAGTAAAAAATATTTAAATGACACTTGGTTTGCAAGTGTTGTCATGTTAGCTTCAGTTTCATTTAAGCTAACTAGCCTGTGAAGTAGTAGTGCCCTATAAACCTTACAATTATGAGAGWCTTTAAACAAGACAAAGCAGAGGGAAGAGACATGATGGAAAAGAAATTGCTTTYAGACACAAACCAGGCTGTTAGCAAGACCTGTGAACACATCTGTTTAGATTAAAGCAGCAATGAAAGTTGGGCTCTTACGTTTGTAATGTTGTCACTGCAATACAGCTGCTCCTCCCTTGTCAGTGAAGCAAAACATAATTGCTAGAAATAAACTGAAAGAATAAAAACTCCTGAATATGGGGTAAAAATTCTCCATAAGAGCAATAGCTCTATAATGTTCCATGCATCCTACCAAAATTTCTTTCCTCAAGAAAATGGCCTAAGAGGWTAGTAGACTCTGTGGCTCTTCAGTGAGCTCACTAAGTCACAGGTAGGTGTGTTTCCTGAAGTCACCATGCCCTTTACAAAAAYCTTTGCTTAGGTAAAGAAGAATAAAACCCAGTCATGCAGGAACCAAGTTTGTTTTCTTCTTCCTTGACATAAAAAGAAAAGCAAGAAAAAAATTGAAGTATATGGAAATTCAGTCATGCACAGGTATAGAAAGTCTTGCTGATAAAAGATAGATTTCAAATATCTATAACTATATATACTAAATACTGAGCTTTCTTTTTCTATATTTTATTAATATGAAGCGTTTTTTTACTGATTGAGCAATGTTAATGGCTATCACCTCACAACAAGTAACATGGCAAATTATGAAATTTCATAGTGATATTCTAGACAGGAATTAAAATAAGAGAGGCTAAATTATTATTATTATTTTCATCAAATTCAGTGAAGACTTGAATTGATGTATTTTACTGTTTACAAATATGTGTGGATATTTTATATGCAAATTGATAACAATGAACAGTCTAGATAAATTATCAACAAAGGATCATGATATCCTATTATATTACATAAAACATATTATTGTTAAACAATATTAGCTATGGATGTTTCAGCATACCAAYCTTTAATTTGGAATGGCAGGATACAGGGTAGAAGAAAAGCTCAAGGCAAAGTTTTTATATAATTTTTCCACCTTTTAGAAGAAAAAAATTTTTTTCTCAGTGTTTCCAAACACCAGAGAAGCTTCTTTTAAAATGTAGGCTCCTTTAGCACTTTGTTCCACAGTAAATTTTCTGTTGCTCTTCATACTACATTCYCAACGTATGATGCACTGACGGCTTCTGTGTAATTAAATGTGTTACTCTTGATGCTCACACAGAAAATATTCACATTTGAATGGGAAGCACTGTGCAGATGTAAAAGAAAAGATCTATTTGTCATCCTTCATTATGTCAAATCACCATAATAAATTAACAGGGAAGAAATATTCTCCGTATTTCCACAGAGCATTCTATAGCTCTTCCCCTTCAGGGTGTTAAGAGACCAATCTTTGTATGGAAATAGTGTAGGAGCACTTAAAAGCACTTTGCAATCTGGTGTCTGAATTTCTTTCTGGTAAACTCTGTTTGGCACTGGATTAATATCTAATTTCGCTCTGACAAGAATAAGCAAAACTTATGCCTGCTAAAAGACTTATTTAGGCTGAATATGAGAACATTTGTTTCTCTGTGGGACATATATATATATGTATATGCATATAAAGCTAAAAAGAGAGCTTGGGCTGTGGAAAAAAGACAACACTTGAAGATTTGGCAATGCTGGCAGTTCACACAGCTGTGTACAAAAGAAATTATACAAAGTGCATGAATGTTTTAATAATCCATCTCAAATTCTATGCAATATATATGAACAGTCACAAATGAAATACRGATATATGAATTATGTTGACAGAAAACATAATGGAAATAAGTATGAAACAACATATACCCTTTATTATGTGAAAAGTTTGTTCTGAGATGCATAATTAACTGGGAGAAAGATCTTATGGGAACATTGTATAATCACTGTCTGCCATAGTAATCCTGCTCACAGAACTTCAGAGAATATTTATGATGTTACTGCATATTGTAGATCAGTTCTTGGACCTAATTCTATGACTCTCTTTTTATTCTTTGTATCAACACTCCTTTGGAGCTCTTCAAAACAAAACAGGAGTCAACAGATGTTTTTATTAAATGTTTGTGTAAATTAATCCTTTCCTGGACTACCATGTTATGATGAGACATTTTGATTTGGTCACTTTTTCAGAAAGTGCCTTACYTATCACTGCTAATTGATTTTGATTCCAATGAAGCCAAACACAAAATCACCCTGGGATTTCAGTGAAAGAAATTGGGGTCACCAAACTCACTGAAAAGTTCAGCTCAAAAGGTAAGATTTTGGGAATGCTACAGTCATTCACTGACAGAAAACTAGAAAGGATCACCTTGATTTCCTAAAATACCACATATTATTAGATATTTACCTACTCTAGCATCCAAATAGTAGAGTTTTGTATGAATATTTAAGCAACCACAAACAGATTTGGTGATTTTTTTTGTTTGTTTTTTTTTTTTTCAAGCAGCTGAAAAACATTTTTGTGGCAATAAAAAAATGTGACAACCATTCCTTCTCTCCTAAAGAATGATTAGATTYTTTTTCTTTATCCATGTATTTATTTGACAAGATAACTTTTTTCCCCAGATATTGTAGTGGATTTTTTTGGCTAGATATGTTTGATATTGTACCACATGGCATACAATCTATCTGGAAAAAGGATTGCAATTAAGATAGAAATTGTAAAATTGGCAAAGGTGTACTTTTCAGGTTTCAGAACAAAGGTTTCAGAAACTATTATCAAGGTGGTTCCTAGTGGAGCTCTGCTGAATTCACTCCCGGAACTCGTCTGGTTTATTGCTTTCAATCCGGCACAGGTTTAGATCCATAATGATAAACCATGCACGTGGGAAGGTAGGACAGAGGAGATCAGAAATGAATACCAAAAGATGTGGATGAACAGAAGTAGGGGAAGATTGAAATGCAAGGTCATGCACATGGAGCTAATAATAAAAAGTTCTCTGGTATGCTGGAGGCTTATCAGATGGAAATGTTTTGTAGAAATGGGATGTGACAGTCAGTTTCTCAGTGAATGAACTGACAGTGCAATGCAGTGTAAAAATCTCAAACAGAAACTGAAAATGTGTTGCAGAAGGTGATGTCAGAGACAGGCAAGCACTGGTATCATTGCAGTAGGCCCTGCTTAAACCTCAATAGAGCATTGAGATTTCGAGTCAGGAAGGCAACATTGAGAGAGAAAATGTAGAGAGAAGGTTATGGAGGAAAACAGGAGAAAAGGATCACTTTTAAGGATGACCATGAAACTGGTTTTTTGGTATGAAAATACATAGGAAAATGAAGCAGATAGGGAGGTGATTAAGCTCCATAAATATGTCAGTGAATAAAGAAGAAAGAACTCATTAAATCATAATACTGAAACAGAGAACATTCTAGGTGGACATAAATGTGCTGAAGTGGAAATTGAAAAAGCTTCTAGTTGTTACAGCAAGCAAATTTTGCAGGTTTTTTTTTTCAGCTATATTACACAGGAAGAAAACTTTTGAAAGAGATATTTGTAGCCCCTTATGAATGGGATTATTTGGCATCTGCTTGAGCAAGAGGGGAAATGGGATACACAACACATGTCCCTTCCACTCTCACCAGCAAGATTTCAGGCACATCAGTACTTCTAAGTGCTCTCAAAGTGTAATATATTGGTTCTGCAATGCTTAAATATATTGACACTGAACCCATACATTTATTGATGTGTGTCTCATGAAAAGAATTGAATAGAGGAAAGATCAGATTACCAAAGCTGGACCTGAAAGATTAAAATTAATTTGCACATCAGCTTCTAAATATGGAATCTAGAAGAACTTTGTCCACTTTATATGATGTTACCTTTAATACAGTTGCCACTTATCTTTCTCTAGTTTTGCCAGCTGCATGTATCATGAAATGTAAATTTACTAAACATGTGATTATAAGTGTTTGGATCTGTTCCCAAGAAAATACATTAAATATGTCAGTAAATGTAAACAGTCATGCTCACAGGCAGTACTTAAAAGACATTATTCAACACATACTTGTGTATATATATATACTGGGTTTTTTTCCAAAAACTTAGAGTCTGAGTTAATTAAATTCAGCTGTTTCCATTGTCCAAAGTTTGCTGTGGATCAACAGTTCAAGGAGGAAAACACATCAGCAAGGAGCGAGTGCCGAGATGTGCATGATGGATTTTCTGAATTCTGTGGAGAAGAGCAGAGGCCTCATCTCTGCAGCCCCTCTCCATTGTGAATGTGTGGATTCAAGTAGGCACCTGGATCAGTCAAAGTTCAGAGTAGCAGTCTTTAGTATGGCTTCAAAAGAACTGGTAACTTAGAAAACTGCTGATGATTACAGACATAGTGAAAAAACCAGGGCTTTCAACTTTTTCTGACCTTAACTAACCTGGTTTTGGATTACAGATTAATCAGATTTTTTTTATCTAGCAAAGCAATTCCTTGCCAAAAAGACCTTAACCAAAAAGATATCAATTCAGTGGAAATAGTCACTGGGTGATTTTTACAAAATCTCACAGAAATAGAAGTTCCCAGATGTCGATTTTAGCAAAGAAATTGACACCCTCCACCCCCTTCCTCCGCCCTTCCTATTGTATATCAATCAATCCTTGTAAAGGTAAAGGGATTTGGTTTCCAGATTCCTTCAAAAATGAGTATGAAAATAAATGTAACATTTTATGTCCCTTTAAATTCCCTGAAGACACAATATAGACAGAAAATTTTCTTATTGTGGACAATAAAGAAAGAAATGGACATTTTCACTTTTTCTTCAATGCTTGTTCCAAACCAGAAAACTGGAAAGGTTATCCTGACATTGCTGTTGTTAGAAAACATTGAAAGAGAAGGAAATGTTTCCAGCTCCCATCAATTCTAAGCAATTTCCCTCTCCTCTAGTTCTGCTTGGATCCTGTCTCTTCCTATAAATGCAATATCTTAAGTGTTCATGAGATGACAGCACCAAAAGTGAAGTAGGCTGTCAGTTTCAAAGCTGGAAAATTTACAGGCACTTCTAGACAGTAGACAAACTTTTCCAGTTTGGCTCAGAAAGAAATGTTCCACAAACTTTTCAGTAGCAGATTATTCTGGGATTTAAAGTTTCACTATGCTTGAAGAACCTACACTCAGTTATGACCTCAGTCTAAAGGATAAGTGGATTCCAGGGCAGCTTGCACACAGATTGTGAAAATATCTTTTTTTTTTCTGCAGGACCTCTCATCATCACCTCTGGGAACAAAGTGGGATGAGTTTTATAACAATGCTGTCATCTTCAGTCTCACTGTCTTTTATTACTATTACTATTTTTAGCACATATACAGTGAAAGAAGTTTCAGTATGCATTTCAATTAACATTTCATTCCTAAACCGTTTGACTGGTGACATGAAATGTAGGATGTTATCCCCTTGCAGTGCTAGAAAATTCTAGTGTCAAGCTAGAAAATTCACCAAAAGTTATCTAGTTGCCCACTCCTCAAAAAGTTATGAGTATTTTAGTTTTGAATGTCCTACTTCAAAGCCTGTGTCTAATTTCTAGAAGTGTTCCCCTTTCAGCTGAAGAGAGCACACAATAACCTTTCAAAGAGTAAAATGAAAATTTCTAGATAATTTAAATTTATACTCAAAAGTGGTGGATACTCATTCTTTAATTGGTTATGTCTCAGTTTCATCTCTGCAATGGGAATGGTGGAAACACTGTTAAGTAAATTAATAATTTTTGTGGTATGCAGATGTCATATTGACTGGTTTCAGAGAAAATCTTCTGAAAGGGCAATTAATGCACTTGCTCAACAGTTTAAATAAATTGGTAAAAAGTCTCTGATTTTCCCAAAAGCCAATGAAAATGAAATAAGCATTATACATCTCCTTAGCCATTGAGCAGGACTCATCTTTTGCAGAGATATTCAGTATTGATGAAAGAAAAAGCAGTATATGTTTTTGCAATTTTAAACTGTGTTATAATGTATATCCACAAATAGGGAAGAAGTGGAGTAGAGTTAATAAAGGCAATCTTAGTTCTAATGTTGCCCATACATGCCATGGAATATTTTACTACCGTAAGAATTAAGGGGTTCCCTTCTTTTGTTTCATTTTCCTTCTTCTCTTTCTCTTCCTTTCCATTTCTATGCCTTTTCTATTCTTCAAAGAAGAATGAACACAAGTATGTCAAAAAGTGGCCTGATACCAACCAAATTCATCATTGAGATTGGGAAGTTGGACCTGCAAGGTGTGTTTCTGCCTGTAGAGCTGCTGTCAGGCCTGACAATGGCAACAGATGGTCACCCCTTGTGTGGAGCAGCACCAGAGGAGAGTGAGGAGCACACTGTGCCAACAGGTTTCACAGATATTTATTGATAACAGTGAAATGCTGAGGTTTGGGATAGTTGGTTCTTTTCCAAGKTCTGTATGGCAGTGTGCTCCAGTGCTACAGACTTTTCTGTCTCTTTTTCCTCTTTTTCTGCTTTTATGTCTTATTTCAGTTCTCTCTCTCTCTCTCCCACTTCTGTGACTTCATTCACATCTTCACATCTTCCCTGGCTTTTTTCCACCTGACTTTTCACTTAGCCAGCTACGGTCTTCAGTATTTTGATTTCTTCTTTTTCCTTATCAGCATATCCAAAATTATAAGCTTCTCACATAGTTTTCCCATCTAAGTGCCACAAAGGCAGATCTCTTGTCTCCTCCCATGCTCTTTTTCTCCACCTAGCAGTTAGTCATCTGAATTCAGTCTCTGCCTCACCACTTCCTCCCAGGTCTCACAACTTTCTCCCATACTTTTTACCATTGATATCCCTGTCACTTCATCCTTGCCAGCTTTCCGGTCTCAAGAAATCCAGGCAAGACTTCTTGCATTACAGCAACACTGAAACAGCCTACTTCTCAGTGCATCTTGGGCTTTAAACAAAATGAAGGGCAAAGGAAAAACAGATCCTTTTGCTTAAGAGCATCCACATTGGGAGAGACAATTCCAGGTCATTTCTGAATGTACCTGGGTGGAGAACAGCTAAAAATATGCATTTAACTGAATAACCCTAACAAACTGCTATTTCACCTGTGTCAATTAAGCTTCCAAATGTTCACGAACTGGAAAAATGTAAATGAATTTTCATGGAGATACCAAGTCATCCTCAACTAAATCCTGCCTTCTCCCTTACCTGAAGGTGCTAGAGTTCTTAAAAAATTAGGCCTTAAAATGAATATATTAGCAAGAAATATAACAAAATATTGTCCCTCAATGTCATTCAAAGGTATAGCTGAGCCATTTTGGTTGGGTATACTAAAAACATTCTACCTGAGACAGAACTTCAGCACACAGAATTTCAGGTTGAATCACTGAAGTTTAGCAAACTTATAGTAATCTGAAAGAAGTGTAAGTGTCAGATGGAAACATGAAGTGGACAGAAAATAATTGAGAATTATTCTTCTTATGGGCAAACCTCAGCTATTTTGTCAATACTTATCTGAAAGGAAAACAAGAGTCAGTAGGCCTTGTATGTTAGTTTTTAACTGAACAAAGTAGAAAAAACATCATAAACCTCTGGGAAAATGATGACTGGTTGTGGGTGCCAATGACCAAATAGCTCTGCACATATCCATAGATCTTCCATTAAAATTAATGTTCTGTCTTTGCATATAATCTTTTTTTCTTTCTAAAGGGAATCATGCATGGACATTTGAAGGCAGAATTTGATTCTAAGCCTAGTATCTTTGAATTTTTTCCCCCAAAATGAAAGTCTCTCCTTAACATGCTAGTCACGTTCCCCTACGATTTTAAATAAGCTGCCTTTCAGCCTATTATTGTTTAGTATGTTTTCCTATACATACAGAAAGAGTTGTCAAAACTCTCAGGTGCTGAAGATAAGCCTGCAAAGCAGAGCTTCAACAAAAAAAAAGAAGGAGATTGTATAAATTCTGAAATATATCAAGGTTAGATTACCTTCGTTGCTTTGTATATCTAAGATTTGAATTGATTTTTCTGGTATGAAAACAAAGGGGGGAAGGGACTTCTGATGTAATGCTTTTCAGAAACCAGAAAAGTCAATAATATGCAGACAGCTCAAACATATAGTATTTACTGATTCAGTGAAGCATGTTTTTAATGGGTTATGAAGGCAAATTCCAACCTAATAGACATACACTGGCTATAATTTTAATAGAAATCTATTACTTTAATGCACAAGTCTACATAATCCTATATGATTCTTAAACACCTTAAGTTTTCGAAAAGTTCTTGAAAAGCACTTTTTCTTTTCCAAAAAGTAAGTCAGCCTGCCATAAGTTAAGAAAAAAGAGTTGGCATATGAGACACTTCACATGGAACAGAATGCAAGTTTTAAAATTTGGGAGACAATTACATAAAACATACATTTATGACAGACCAGATGCTTAAAAAGTAAGGAAACAGTAGTCCAATTTCCAGAACTATTAGTGAAACTTGAATTTTAAACTAAAAATCTTGGTTCCATAGTRTTATGTACAGAAGAGTAGACATCCTGTACCAATCTGTGGCATTATCTCTGACATTTTGACTTTCTTAGAAAATCCTCTTGAGTGTCGAAACCTCACTTGGTTTCAAGTTGTTAATGAGATTGCAAACCAATGAAGCCATACAGCATTTTAATCTTGCCATTTTTATCCACTTTTGCAGAGAACAAGTTTTGCTTGTTATTCGTTGTCAATGCCTGTTTGTAATAAATGGTAAGTATTTCTTCAAGTTAGAGTACTGAAAATGAATACAATAAAGCTGTTGGATAATAGGCTTTGTAGTAGAAAAAATACAAAAGAAACAAACAGAACTTTATTAAAGAATAGARGTCTRTATTTTCTATTTCCTTAAAATTATCAATTTTACCAAATCCCTGTTACTTGGGAATATTAGAGACAGAAACTTCACAGTTTTACATCAGCTAATGTCAAATGTAATGATCCTACACAATATATGCAMAGATGGATCAGTGTGTGAGATACCTTATACCTGTCCCCTGCTASAGTAGACAGCTCTTATGTAAGGAGAAAACACCAGATTTAGTGAAGAGAACAGAGAAAAAAAGCAAACAACTCAAATATACCTGCTTTCAATCATTTGAMATATTATCTGCAGTAGCAATAGTTCATTAATTTTTGGGCTATTAATGACACTCTTGCTGCAACAGGTGGAAATAAAGCCTACATTTAACACTACAGTGTAGATTTACATTTCTTTCCCATCCCTAACATCTGCTCTTGAAGYCAGGAAGTCTTACACACTCAAAAMTTTATGCTAATGTAGCTGATCTTAMTGAAAATGGGATCAAGAYTAYATTTTCTTGGATTAAATAGCCAATAAAGTGCCTTGGGCCTTTCTCTCCTTGGGCTAAGATAGAATGGTGCTAGCTGACTATGTCTGAGGAGATCATTAAGGTGACAAAAAACATATCACTAAAACTTCCCTCAAGAGGGTGAGCCTTATAAACTTATATCCTTTATCATTTCCCAGAATCCCACATTTGGCATTTTTGAGAGGACTCTTCCTAAACCACAGAGGATTTAGAAACAATGTGTGGAGGTTTTGAGAGGGTGTAGGTGTTATCTCACCCTCTTAATTTCTAATGTGCAGTAAGATGTGTTTTACAGCACAGCCTGACCATGGCAAAAGGAATAAAGGTCTTCTTTCCTGCTACCTCCTCCACAYKAGAGTGCATTTGTTTACAGGCCCAGCTACCTCTRTAACATACAAGCCTCTTGAATTCACTGTTGTCACCCAGCTAGMCCTTCTCCCCATCCCTACCACATTTCCCATTCTTTTTCCCCAGATCCTCATGTGATCAGTCATCCCTTTTGCACAYACTATCTATCCTCCATTCCCAGACACAGCTTGATTTAGCAGTGAAAGATTCAACCTSTCTGAATGTAGACTTTCCAAACAAATATTTTGGCTATTAGGACCACAGCCTGATGTCCTACACAAAAAGGAGAATCACAGAAAACATTTGTTACTTCTTCTTTTTATTCACAGAGGTATTTCTACTTCCTAAGTTGTTTGTGTGAAAAATAAGGTGCAAGGTATAACTTTCATATTCTTTCTGTATCAGTGATTCTATGACTTCTCCTCCAAGTGGTAGTACTTCTTTATAGCACTTTGGCAGGAGRTTGAGAGCTGTGTTTTTAGCTTTGCCTCTTTTTTTATTCTAATTTTTAAATTATTTTGAAATCTTTTATTTATATAATTGTTACATATAGAGCATGTATAAATGCACAAACATTTATATATGAATATATAGCTTCACACAGAATGGTTTTGATTAAAGGGCATACATGTGCATATATATTTATAACACATAAAATGGAGAAAAAGGCCCTGTATATCCTCTTTYCATASTTTTATTTTGATTACATGSGGTTTTGCTTGGTTTCTCTCTGTAAAAAGAACTGGAAYTAACACTTGGAATKCCAGACAGTCTAAGTAGTATTTAATCCAGAGGTGAAGGTAAAATTATCCAAAATCCTTCTTATAAAATAAGAATTTTCAATAWGCCTCTATCCACATTTATACATATTGCTTTAAGCATATTGCAATGTTTTTGCCCATAGAATGAACACAAAGTAGCTAAAAACTCACAGTATCATTTCTTTCTCATAGTTTTTATATTGTTGATATTTTATATTGTTGATTTTTAATTGCAAAATAGGAGAGGGGAGTTTACTAYGAAAAGAAAATGGCTTGTCTTTAAAATGTAAGAATTTAATCGTGTGCTATTGTTGCCTGCCAACAATGAGCTAAAGAGGTTAATGGATCATAGGTCTGGCAAACAGCCACACTGCCTCCGGCTCGATACATTTAACTGCATAATCTGGGTTAAGATTTGGTGCTATTTTTTAAATCAGGGCATGAACCGCTGATAAATAAAAGTTAGGTTTTATCCAGCTTTTTTTTTTTTTTTTTTTTTTTAAATTCCCCCCAGAAACAGAGCCACTTATCACTGATCTGATTGCACGGCAGGAGAGGCGAGGGGAAGTAGGCGGGGCCTCCCGCGCTCCCCGCCGCCGTGTGCCCCGGGATAGGGCGCTGCCCCCGGTAGCAGCCGCTGGGCACTCCCTGGYGTCCCTCCGGCCGGGCATCAGCCCCTGCTCCCCCCTTTCCCGGGCTGCCACACTCGAGGGCCCAGAAGCCCAGAGGAGCACTCTCATGGGTCCTCTACACACACTCCTTTCCMCAGGAAACGCCATTTGGAACTCCGAAACCACTACCTGCAACCACCATCAAAGGAGTGGGTGTGCGGGCTGTGATTGATTGGGTTTTGTTTTGGTTTTTTTTTTAAGGAAAGAGAGATCACAGAAAAAGTATATAGCTCCCCCTCTCCCATCTTGCATGTTCCTTGGGCACACTGTTGGAGGAGCCAGGCAGAAGCGACAGCGTTATAATGCAAATCATTAAGCGACAACTTTCAACGCTGTTGTGGCTATTTTTGATTTCTCTCCCGAGAACGGGCTTTTTTTAGTGTCCGTGTTAAGCTTTTTTTCTCCCCCTTTCCGTTTGATACTTATAACCATGCCCTCCCTCCCTTCTCCGCTTGCTCCCCCCTCCTCCCCCGAAACATCCAGCAGTTMTGATGCACCCTCCTCGGTCCTCTCCAGCGGGTCACCGCTCGGGCAGGAGGTGAGCAGCCGAGCGAGGGAGCGGCGTTWGCAGGGATGCGCTGGGGCAGCGCACCGCCGCCCGGCAGAGGCGGGCCCTCACCGCTGCTGCTTCATTCCTCCGCCGTCGCTTCTGGGCGCCGCCGGCAGCTCYTGGGGGCAGCCGACTTCCCCTCTGCGCCCCTCGCTTGTCCCCCTCCAGCCGCGTCCCGGTGGCGGCAGCCTCCCAGCGCCGCCGCAATGCCCGGGGGAACGCGGCCGCTTCCCGTGGAGGAGCCAGCGCCGGYGGAGGGGCCTGCCCGGCTTTTCCCTCGCCGCAGGGCGAGCCGACAGCACCTGGCCGTGTCGCCTGCCTTAGCGGACTGCCAGAGAGGGAGGGAAGGAGGGAAAAAGGGAGGGAAGTAGGGAGGGAGGTAAAGAGGGAGGCTCCTCCGTGCGCGGGGAGCGGCTCCGGCTCTCAGATGGGCGCTACCCGGCAGCGGCAGCTTCTGCCGTGCTGCACCGCGGGCGGTGACGGCTCCCGGCGCGGMGGGAGCGCGCCGCCGCCGCGGGACCGCACCTCTAGGGCGGGGGGCTCAAACCGCGGCCGGGAAGTAGAAGACAGAGTTTTGCGGTTTTTTTCTTTTCTTTCCTAGTGATTGGGCTTTTTTTTTGTTACCGTAATTTTTAAATCCCTCCCCTCTCCCCCCATTCCCCCGGCGGTGCGTGTGGCAGCGGGGAGGATGCGCGCCTCCCCCAAGCCGTTCCCCGGCAGCTCCCGCCGCGGCTGCGGGGCGCTGGGGGCCGCGGGGCCGGGGGCACGCTGGGCCGCACCTGGCGGCACCGCCATGCGCTGGCTGCGCCCCCTGATCTCCGCCGCCGCTCCCCGCCGCCCTTCCGTGCCTGAGTCTCCCTGCGCTTGTGTCCAGCATCGCGCACWCACGCCGTCACGCACGGAGGCACTCACTCACTGACTCTGCCGAGCTGCCCAGGCTGCCGAACAGCACAGCGCAGCGTCGCGCAGCCCGCCTGGAGCCCACTCCCTCCTTCCTCCCTCCCTCCTTCAATCCCTCCTCCCTCTCTCTCTCCTCCTCCTCCCTCGCTCCCGCCCGCCCGCCCGCCGCTCTGAAGGATGCCCGGTAAGTAGCGACGAGGACCGGCACCTCTGCCGGTGCGTGATGTGAGGGGTTAGGGACTGCTGATACTGCTGCCGCCCGCCGGGGGGGCGCAGGGCGGGGGGCGAGGGGAGGGGAGGTGACAGCGAGCCGAGGCAGGAGGCGGCGGGGMTCGCCGTGTGCTCCTCAGAAGGACTTTTAGCTGCGCGGCCGGGGCTTGGATGTGGGCGCCGAGGGACGGGGTCTGTGCACCGCAGCGGGCACCGGCCGGGGCGGGGGCGCATCGCCTGCGCTGCGGGTTGCTGCCTGCAGCACCGCGGTGAGTACGGGGCTCCGCGCCTCGCCGGGGTCCCCCGGGGGCGGTGAAGGTGTGGAGGGTGCCCTGCCGCGCTTGGGGCTCCCTCCTTGGCGGCTCTGCTYCGCGCCGTGCTGGGACCGGGGGCACGGAGGGCACGGTGCCCCTCGTACKCCTCGGGTACTGTCCGCCGCTACTCCTCGGTTTTGGCCAAGTCTCGAGGGGCTGCCAGCACGGTCCGGTGTTTCGGGCGCCGCGGTGCCACCGATCGGACCCGGGCTCCGCCGGGCGCCTCACCTGCGGAGGGGAGCACCCAGGTGCTGCGCACCGGGGCGTGGGGAGCGGAGCGGAGCTGAGCCCCGGCCGGTGCCCCGGCACSGCAGCGAGAGGGTGCCCGCGCTCCCCTGCCCGCTCCCCGTCCTGCATGCCCTGTCCTCCTGCGCTGCAGAGGGCTCCGGTGGGAAAACGTTTGTCYCTTCGGGAAGCGTAATGTTTGTAAAATGTTTGCTATCAATTAGCCGGTGGCTCCGCTCAGCTCGGGTTTGCGCACGGCTAACTCCGCTCAGGCAGGGGCTCAGCTCCGGCTACCAAATGCCAGGGACACCGCGGAAGGGGCTTTTTGTTCTCCTAGACTGCCTGGTGCGATTTGTGGGAAACACATATGAAAGTTCACAATTGCTSATGATTTTTAAGGGGACTTTGGTAAATCATCGAAATCTTTTTTCTTACTTTTACTGTGTGTACTTTGGCAACGATCTCCCTGTTTTTCATCCTGGGTATGGCAACTCCACCATTGAAGTCAATGGCAAAACTCCCAATTGACTTCAGAGGAAGGCAATTGTGGTCAATATGGAATGAAAGGGACTGAGCAGAAGATGAAGAGATGGCARAGTGAAAGAGATGTATAAAAGAAACTTCATCTTAAAAGCTAGCTCTCTAACCAAAGTGTTTTAGCAGCACAGTGTCAGAAATGTCTTCTAGATTTTCTTTGCCACTTTACACTGGAGAATAATGAAATGATTTYTTGATGTGTTGGAAATCAAGTGGGCTGWATYCCATTGTTTTACCCGCAGATTTTGTAACATATTACTTAGTAACTGATATTTTTTCCGGTATAAATTTTTTCTTACTCAAAAGTTGGAAGCAGTTGGAGACAATTAGATGGGCTCTCATTGACTTCAGTGGTCTGTGGATCAGGCCCRGAAAAGCTCAATAGAGAAGTAACAGGAGAACTGTAGTACAGTTTGTAAAGAAAGGTGTTGCATAAGCATTTAACTCATGAACACCCTCTCTCCAGAGAGGAGAAAAATCTAAATGTGCATTAATTTTTTATCCCATTTTATCCAACTCTTTCACTGCACAGATACAAATAAGAAAGAATGCTTCTGATTAATAATTAAAATGCCCATATTCATATGGATTACAAAGAAGATTTTATGCAAAAAAAAAATTCCATTAGCAAATGGACCTTCTAGTTTACAGAATGTCCTCTGTTCAGTGCAGTATTTTGACTGGGAGCACTCAGTTCATATAATGAAGCACCAAATAAAAAATGTTGATATTCAAATGGCAAAATCTAGACTTATTCTGGTAACCTGAATAGCTACTCTCAACTTCTTGGAATGCCTTAAAAATGAAAGTGTGGTTTTAATTTTTTTTCCAAATCTGAGTGTTAAAAGAACCCCCAAGGCTCCCCACATGCTGAATTTGGTCAAAAACTTATCGAGCATCAGAAATATGCCCATACTCATGAACAATGTGACTATTACATTGATAGGTGTGCTGGGGTGGCACTGGCTGGATGCCAGGAACTCACCAAAACTGTGTTATCACTCTCCTCCTCAGCTAAACAAGGAAGAGAAA
>CADDXX010000331.1:317605-368053 GCA_902810485.1 Alauda arvensis
GRAAAMMARRAATAAAAGCWAATTCTTAAACATCCATCCTTCCCCTCCCAACCTCCTCTCCCCCCATCCATTCTTCTTCCCAGGCTTGACTTGACACCCTAATTATCTACCTCCTGCCTGCCAGTGGTTCTGGGGGATAGGGAATGAGGGTTGTGGTCAGTCCATCACACGTTGTCTCTGCCCCTCCTTCCTTCTCAGGAGGAGGACTCCACACACTCTTCTGCTTTGGTGTGGTGTTCATCCCATGGGAAATGGTCTGCCATGAACTTTTCCAACAAGTCCTCCCCATGGGCTGCAGTTCTTCATGAGCTGCTCCAGCATGGTGCYCTGGAGATGCAGACACACCTTCAGGTGCAGACTGTTCCAGTGTGGGTGCCCCACAGAGGGACACTGCTCCAGTGTGGGGTCCTCCCTCCACAGGGCCATAGGTCCTGTCAGAAGCYTGCTCCAGCATGAGCTTCCCAAGGGGTCACAGCCTCCTCTGAACAGCCACCTCCTCTGGCACAGGCTCCTCCATGGGCTGCAGGTGGATCTCTGCTCCACCATGAACTTCCATGGGCTGCAGGGGTGCAGCTGCCTCACCAGGGTCTGCACCAGGGGCGGTGGGGGAATCTCTGCTCYGGCACCTGGAGCACCTCCTTCCCCTCCTTCTCCWCTGACCTWGGTGTCTGCAGAGCTATTGCTCTCACATATTCTCACTCCTCTCTCTGACTGCAGTTTCTGTTGCTCAGGGTTTTTTTCTCCCTTATTAAATCTGTTATCCCAGAGGTGCTGCCACCATTGCTGATGATGCTCAGCCTTGGTCAGTGGCAGGCCCATCTTGGAGCTGGCTGGCATCAGCTCTGTGGGACATGGGAAGCTTCTGGCAGCTTCTCACAGAAGGCACCCCTGTAGCCCCCACCACTAACAAAATGCAATACAAGAAGAAAAAYACCTTTGGTTATGGTCCAATAATGATGTTTCCCTTTTAAGTACAACTTTGTGTTAACAGGCAAATAGAAAAAGTAAGTTCTAAGTGCTGCATCTCTTGTTCAGCTTTTTTTTGCAGGCATCTGGTAGAATTGTCATTGAAGTGAACTGAATGTGTCACTAATACTTAACTGTGAAAAGATTAAGATGTTCATGTTACAGCAGGGAAAAAAACCTGCAAAATGGACAAATGCTTCACTGATTATCTCTTCTCTCCTTGCAAATCCATAAGCAAGACAGACATCTCATACTTAAAACGTCATATTGCAGGCTCCTTTCTAATTTTCCTGTGAATTCAATGTTTCTTTTTTCATGTGCCATATATGGAAGTGAAGGGTACATATTTTATGGGACTTTACAYGTAGTAAAATTTTGTTTGAGCTACTTCATTGCTTTCTTTATTCTCCACTTTATCTGCTGTGTCTGTAGTGCCACAACTTATTTTTTTGACAATACTTCTATTTCAAATCAGATGTGAAAAAATATGGTAATTACTTCAATATTAGAGGTTTGGATTTTTTTATTGGGGGGTATGGCAAGGTGTGATGATGGTGCTTTTTTAGCATCCAAAGTAATGCTCTTTTCTTTCTTAAATGAAGAGAGTCAGCAGTTGTAAAAATGAAGATATTATTTGAATAAATCTTTGGGTTTGTCTGAGAGCCATTGTTTGGAATTTTATGTTTTTTTTTTCATTTTGATGTTTTAGTACTTCTTTTTCAAAGATGTGTATGGACATCCATACAATTCTTGTGGACAGAATCTCTGAAACAGAAATTTAGGGTCTTTAGGCTTACCTGTAACTGAAGACTATATAAGATCTGAGTATTTAAGGCAGAGTTGAATAAGGCCAGATAATGAAGTACCAAGAAACTTCAGAACACGATTCTGAATAACCATTACTCACTTTCAGCAGCTTTATAAACCTCATCCTGTTGTAGTGAGTAAATGCTGCTCATCTTTATTCAGATGAATATTTCAAGACTATTTTTACTGTCCCTTGCCTGACTCTGAAACATGTTTATGCCCTTGTATTGCTATGGTTGTTAAGTGAATGGTAGTGAGCATTTACAGGTGTCTTGGTATTTGAATCTAGGAAGCAACATTACTGGGATTCTTGAAAKTCACCTGAATTTTGTCATTACTACACCTTTAAGAACGTTTTCAAAATAAATGGTATTGTTTGTTAGTCTCGGAACACATTCATCAGATAATTTATTTAGGACTATATTCTTCTATCCAACAATTTAAGAACAAAAGCCCCCCACTGTAGCTCAAATCATTCAAAATATTGGTTTTAGGTTATACATTGTACATATGGAACCTGGCATGTAAAGCAGATGGTATGTAAAATTATGCATAGCATGTCTGGAGAGCCATACAATATCTAAATGCAGTGCAACAGAACAAGGAAAGAGTGTCACATGCAACTTAAAATATCAGTCACTGGACTATGTCTAATCTCAACTGAGCTTTGCTTTCATGTGTGTGTATGTATTTGTGTGTGTGTGTGTATTCAGTTTTCTYTTACTGCAACCAGGACATTTCCTTGATAAATATGATCTTCCTTAGAAAAGCATGCAGACTGAAATTATATGCTACAGGCTAAATGAAATAAAAAAGATGGATATACAAGAAGAACTAGCTTAGTTTGGTTTGGGTGCAGAACACAACTGCATGGAAATTAAAAAAAGAAAAAAATCAAGAACAGACATTTCARTCTTTTAAGACAAATGGCCAGACATCACTTACTACCAAGACTGTGTTTTTCTGTGTTATTTATGCTCTTGGTTTGCCCAACACAGCAATAGCACGTAACTGTACTTTATCCTGTTGCATTAATACTGTGTTAGCTCCACTCTCTCTCTCTGTGTTTCTCTTTTAAGTATTACAAGTTTGTAAGCACAAATTTTTTTTCCTGAACAAACAAGCATTACTGTGCATTGTTAACACAATCAGATGAAATGGTAATTGCAGAAAGATTCACATCAGCAAAACCCTTAAACAAATATTAGTCTTTAGGCATGTGCTGACCTCAAGGGGACCTAATCACATTTTGTTGAACAAAGATGCTTTCACGATCAATGACCATGAAAGGTAATAATTTTCCCAAGTTTATTCAAATATGTAAATCTGTGGTTATAAAATTTTGTCAGCACCAGACAACTTTAACTTTCAGGGCAAAATCTCTAAACATTTCTACTTTTTCTATTAATGTTTTGTGTGCTTTAGAAGTACTGGAAGCAGTTAACTGTTTTAAAATGGGTTGCACAGCTGTACTCTTTCAAATTTCTAGTCAAAATGAACTTTTGTAGATAAGATGTGAAGGATGAGGTTTATAATGAAGGACTACTGCAAAGTGAACTTTACATATAATAATGAACCAACACTGCACAAGGTAGACTTTAATAGCCAATTCTGYATGATTCAGACATTTTTCAAGGAGACAAATTGAAGGAATGTTAAACTGGTTGTTAAATGTTAAACTCCATGATTAAACTGTTGAATATCCTGAAATAAAGGATTTTAAGGTACCTGAGTTGATATACAACATTTCACACTGCAAAATAAGTAAATAAATAAATAATTCCTGTACTTTTTGTTCACTTATCTTCTTAGTCCTTATGCATTTTATTTTTTTGCAACAGTGTTGCTTGAGAAAATACAGCTCTGTGTCTGSGGGACTAAAGGAACACATTTGTCCTCATACATTACAGAACAGTGTCTAACAATTTATTTCCCTTTTGGAAATGAAAGAACTTTTATCCATTCAAATCACTGTAATACAATCTTGTATTATAATGGCTTGAACAATCTTGACTGCTCACAGTTGCTGGAGTCTCCAAAGAACTGTCATAAATAAAGCTATTAGATTGTATTATAGCAGACACGTATTCAGAGTCTAGCAAGGGATGACCAGATTTTACATTACAGCAGAAAATGGTAAAAAATTACTGTGAATTACCAAAAATTATTGGTAAAAAGACTTAATAAACTGATTTATARTACATATAGATGTGCTATTTTTCTTTTAAAGTATGCAGATGCAACATTAATAATAATGAATTAATCCTATGTGGAATAAGGTGAAAAATGAGACGACAAATAAGGGATTTCTCCTTTACAACAAGTGTTAAAGCTTGCTCAGCAGCGTGTAAACTTTCGGCAGTAACTGATGGACATTCAACCTACATCAAAACCTCCCTTTGCAACCTGACATTGCTGCTGTGATGACAGCCTTAGAAAACTGTCATCTCATGAGAGATAAGTCAGTTTACATCAATGGAAATGGATTTACACTTCAGACTGGATTCTTTGCAGACAGGTTTGTTTTTATTTTTCCTCTTACTGTTATAGAAGGCATGGCTTTTGCCAGGTATGAAGACAAAAATGAGTTTGGTGAAACCCTGAATGAACTCATAAACAAGTTTGGAAATGGTGGAGACATAAAAAAATGAAGTAAAAAAAAAAATATATATATATATATATATATAAGGCAGTGCTATGCTGTTGGTTTGTTTTTTTTAAAGAGAGCAAAAAGTGCGCTCTTTCATGAAAGATCCCTAAGACAGAAGTAAGCTGTAAGAAAAGTGCAACTGAGGTTAAAATAAAATTATGAAAGTTGAGTTACCTAACGTGCTCTGGCCATGGGAGAAGTAACTAAAGCTGACATAACGACAGGATGGGAGCCTCAAAAGAAGACTAAAGCCAGAAAATAACCATTTCCCATGTTGGAAATCCAGATGGCCCTAACAGATTTTGTGTGCATTTGTATACACATTTATCTGTGTGTATACATGTGCATACATATATACCTTTTTCTTTTAATATCCAAATCTGCAAAATGCCCTACTTTGTTACTGACTGATTTCCTCATCCCAGCAGGGATTTGCTGGTTCTTCTTTCTGTCTGGCCATGAAGTTACAGAGGAACATTTGATAACACAATAAATAGCTGAGAGTGGTTAAATTGTTTCCTGAAGGTAAAACAGTAGGGTYGAATGGTTCTCCTGCAGAATGCTTTAAACCCAAGGCTATGAATAAGAGGCAGTGCTGTCAAAGCAAAAACAAACAACCCCCTCCCACTAAAAATAATAATAAAAAAAAAAACCAAACAAAAAAACCCCAAAAGCCAACCAACCAAAAAGCCTCAGAAAAGTAATCAAATCCTGAAAAAGGACAAAAGAAAATTAATCTTTACTTCAGTGTCTGAAGCCAATGTTGTATTTTGTCCTGAAAAACATGAATCTGAAAGATAYTTTGCCAACTACAGGCTAGTGTCACCTACAATCACAGTCAAGGTCTTCCTGCTTAGACTTGAAAAATCAACTACAGTCTTACACTGGAGAAATAAAAAATATTTTCCATGAATGTGAAGCGGAACTTTTAGGAAAACTGAATATGACAGTGGATAGAGGGGTATTTAATACAGCATTTTATGTAATACAGTAAATAGATATACCATCTTTTCATATAAAATTTTGATACTGAAAAGACTGTTGAATGGATTGACTGGAGCTAACTTTGGCATGATGTCAGAAGGAAGATCTGAGGAAAAATATTTTAGAWAATTTGCTGCTGCATGTCCTCACCTTTGTAAGTGCTGTATATGTATAAATAATATCAGAAGTGGCAGCAAATCCTTCCTCTTTATAATTTCACATTCCTGCCTCTTGTAAAAGGATTAATCCCAAATCTAGACTAAACCAGATTTGCAGTAGGAARAAAGTCTGCCAATGTAGAATCTATCAGTATAGTCAAGCAACATGCCTTTATTTGTCTTGTGGTGGAAAATTACATTTCTGGGTACATTTCTGGGTGATGCACAATCTGTATAAAATAATCTATTGTAATCTTYTTGACAAATAATTCTGCAAAAGACAATATGCCTGATAAGCTTTTTTACCAACCAGAGTTTCACTCAGAGGTAGAAAATATTTGAGGAGAAATAGTTAAAAATTYGTCCTGGCATTAGAAGTTCTCAGTTTGCATATGAAAAATTCTGGTTACCACTGACATTGTGAGCTACTCTTTCAGCATGCTCTATTCAGTGGTTTCTGAACTAAGAATAAAATYCACTTCCTTCAGATATAGCAAAAAACACAGGCTTCAAAAAGTCAAACTGTGCAACTGCAGAAAATGGAACTCGGGCCTTTGTTCCAATGTGCCTAAAAAAGTATTTCATTTGTCTGGTTGCTTTCCCAGCAGTTCCTTCAGGACTGCTCCCTGGCTGCTAGTGAAGTAGATTTAGGTGAGTGTGAAGCCACAGCTCCTTCCTCCCTTATACATTGGGCCTATAGTGTTGTACCTGCCCTTTCTTCCCTGCTGGTGGCAAAGGGACTATTTATGGTGTAGATGCCTCAGAGAGGTTTTTGTATACCTTCACCTTACACAACTTAATAGCAAAAAACAACAAAGGATGAATTGCATGTCAGAAGCTTTACTTGTGAGCATTATCCTTGAACAGAAATTATTTTCTATAACAAAAACGGATTGAAAAGATTTATCTGTCATTAAGATTTGTCATCTTTCTTCTGTAACAAAGCARACTAGGAAATTTTGCTTTGTTTGTTTCAGAAACAGAGAGTATATGTTTTTTTAATGATAATGTGTAATTTTTCTTTTCTTTTCCACCACGCTTTTTTGTGGAAGCAGGAAAGCATTTCAATGAGAAAAGGAGGTGAAAGATAAGAAAGGGATAAAAAATATTTTCTAAACTTTAAAAGAATTTCTCTTTTACACAAAACAAATATATCTGAATAATGCCTCTTTGTCATTCATCACCTTGAAAGAATCTGTATTAAAATTAAAAAATCAAWTTTTCAAATATCAGTTCAGAATTGATAAAAACTTTTTCTCACAAAAGTCTTTTCTTTGAAGCTATTTCAGTCAGATCTCAAGTAAGACTTGAAGCTGGTTCAAATTTCTTTGAAATGTAGGTTTTTCTGTCATATAAACTAATTTAAAGTTAAGTTGTCTGTAGAAAAAACATATTTTCATACATTTTCTGTGCATTCTGACAATACATTAATTAAAAGGCATATTTTTCATTTTTCTTAATCTATGAGGAGATTTTTTGAGAAAATAACAAAAATAAAAAACTGAAAGAAGTCCCCAAAATATTGACACAAGGTTCTTGATATGTCTCTAATAATTTTATTTTTTCCTYAGAGACTTTGAAGATTTTAAACTTACTTTTTCAACTTCTGAAAAAACATTTGGAAAGGTCCAAAGATTTTCCCTGATGAGGAGAGTAATCCTTGCCCCATTTCCGAGCAGACACGACCTTGTGTAGCTCATGGTTTTAGGCTAATGGATAAAGTAGAAGTATTAGGAAGGTAACTGGGTGTTTTCTTTGAAAGGTACTTGATCAGTGGTTGTTGATTATTTTATTCCTGAACACAGCTCATACATTGAGGAAGACTTTAGATGAGAAGAGAAAAAAAGAGGAAAGGAAGTGTCTCATTGCCATAACTAAAGACAGCAGTGAGTGGGAAATTGTGTCTTTTTAAAAACTTTTAAGAGGAAAATGCCCTACAGCTGAACAATATCTRGGCACAGGATGTWTGTTTTAAATGTGGGTRAAAGCTTAGTGCGCAGCTGGGAAGRAATCTACTTTACTTAGCGTRGTGTTTGAGTACCTTAAGTTGCTGTGTGYTGTTTATGTGAGCTGACACGTGTCAGTAAGTGGTGCTTAAGAGGGAGACAGCTGCCTCCAGACTCGGCTGTGGATCAGCACCAGGGCCCTGGGTCAATGTGGGAAGCACAGAACGGGGAGGCAGCGCAAATTCCCGGCAGGYTGCTAGACCAGAAGCTGGCCACTCACGTCTGTTTATCCCCCAGGGACACAAGAAAATAGATTTGTCAGGGTTTGTCTCTTTTATTCCAGTAATTATGAGAGATTAATTGGGAATGTTTACTGTTGGGAGACTAATTGGGAATGTTTGTTGTTTACATGTTTGTTTGCTTGGGTTTTTTTTTTTTTTTTCTATTACAGCTGCATTTCTGCTCCTTGCCTGTGATTTTTATGAATAAATTGAATGATGCAAGGCCTCCCTGTAGCCTGGAGTCCAGCTAAACACGGCCACTTCCATATGGTTAAGCTCCCTCAGCCTCCCAAGCGCAGGCTGCATCGAGCCTGCCTCTTGGGAAAAGCCCCATAGCTGGGCTAGTGCCCTAGCTGTGCCCAGGGAACCCTTGGGAGRCAGCTGGTCAAGTAGCCAAGATCAAAAGAGTGTCAGGGTCTGCCCTGACATCTCATGTTCTAGGAAAAAAGAATAGTTCCAGGGCATGAATTCATGCCCTACTATTATTTAACTCATTTCCATAGATGTAATCTTAGTATTATTTAGGTCAGTGTGACTCCAAACACATAGATGCTGTTTATTCACTTTACTTGTTAGGARTGAACTCAGTTGATTTAAGTGGTGCTACTACAGCACAGCATGATAKTTTTACAAATAGTGTAACAGGGGCTTAATATTTGTTAGTAACCAGTCATTAACTGTGGAATATGTAATAATGTTCTGAAAGCAGGKGAAGATTTGAATGTGGTAAAATGTTTTAGAAAATGGTGGCTACTCTTCTGCATGCTTTTCTATATTACTTATAGTTACATTTCTTATCAAATGTGGGGTCACTTTATCCAGAAATTGCTGTTATAGGAAAGATATTAGCTATTTACAGTGCATTTGTTTTCAGAAATTTATTTGGTGTTGAAAAATCKGGTTTTTCAGAGGTACAAAAAAGTGAGGGTACTAGCACTTCTTTTAAAAGATGTGCTACTAATTTTTGCTAAGAAGRCAAACAGACACAAAAATCCTTATTGGGTGACTATCTGTACTCTGTGTGTCAAGAAAACAAAAATAATGACAAATCTTTTAGCGTGGGGGTCTCAGAAATCAAACTCCTTTAGGTTTTAAAATATACACCTTTTAACTAGCTGGAAATTATGCTTACACAGGATATTTGGATAGATTTTTAATATGTAGTTGAATGGCAGTGAGCTAATTACATAAGAAAAGAAAATTTCAATTTAGTTCTGGGAGAAAATACATTTAATTTATAGTGACTCATAAGAATTTTGTTATTTCTTGATATTTAACATCACTGTGCATCTTTTGCAACATCTACAAGTCATCTTTTCTAATCTTTCTTCATCTTCTATTGGTGAGCTTTTGTGAGGTTTTATTATTCTTTCACTCATGCAGGATAGCAAACTTCAAAACCAGTAAATATCAGTCTGGGTATGGATACACTGAAATGCTTCCTAGACGAGACTCTACTTCTCAGCAGAGTCCTACAATATCAGTTTTGTGGTTCATGAGTTGCATATGTAAATTACAGTGCTCTTGGGAGAAAGTTACCTATCAGAGAGCTAATAATTTCCCATCAATGCTAAAATAATTGCCTCCAAATGCTGTGACCCCAGGTGTGTGGTAAGACTGAATCTCAGGGGGAAGGTCATGAGGTCCCAGCGCCTTCCCTGGACATTACTTCCAGTTAGGGTTTCAGCAAGCTGCATTTAATACCTCTGGAGGTTTCAAATTAAGAGAAAGMACTAATCTAAATATTTTAGCCATTTCTTTCTCTAAGTGATGCTTTTAGTGGAGTTTCAAGGTGTCTGATTTAATTATTGCATAAGCCCATATATAATGAACTTGATGTACCCAACCTAAAAAAAACTAACTGTATCTGAATCTGATAAATAGGCAATAGTCAAATATCAGTTTCATTATTCAGTAGGAACTATTAGGCTTGMTGAACAAAGAAGTGAAGATTTTTTAGAAAACTGAAACTTAATGAAGCATACCAGGATTTTTAGCTTAGCTTAGTTTGGAAGTTGAGATGATATATAAGTCACTAAACTTACTTTGTTTAGTGAAATCACCGAGTTCTCTAAAATTTGTCATGCTTGGAAAATTGTGTGTAGCTTGCAACTCCATAAATATATTGAGAAACAGTAGGGTAGCAGCAGATATTTAAAGATCTCTTGTAAAAAATTGAGAGAGGTTTATCTATACAAAGAATATTATTATATAGATCTGCATATTGATTTCTAATTTATACTTTAATATATATTATACACACTCTCACCTAAATAGAAATATTTTTTTCTCTTGGTATGGCATAACATGATTAAGGACATCTAAGAGTGTTATAAAAAGTTTAAGTTATTTATCACTGATACTTAAAAAGGAATAGTTAAGTAAGTAGATCTAAAGCCGGCCTGGAGCTTCTTTGGTGTGTGTCTGAAGCATGTCTACTAACTACAACTGTAATTCATGATCTAAAGAGCATCCTGCTCCTTGGATCCTGCTGAAATGCCTCTGGTGCCTSTGCCTTTATCTCCTRCTTCCCTTCAGTTTGCAGGTCTGCAGGGATGATGGCTCTCAGTTGAYGAATACAACTCATGCAGTCCAGAAAAAGAGGGATTCMTACCAAGCAGYTGCTAATGGGTAGTGAACTAGTAGCCAGCCTCAAATCTGGGTCAGATAAAGAATTTACCACAAGTTTGAGATTTCTCTAGGTGCTTTTCTTTCAAAGATGAGGCTTTTTCCTCCAGCCCGTTTCTTGGGAAAAGCTGCAAATTAAGATCCAGCTTTGCAAATCACTTTGCAGATTGCTTCAATATTAAAACATTGTATTTTTCTGCAATAAATTGTCTATTAAACATTTCAGTCCATTTGACAATGGTRCTTTGAACAGATGTCAGGCTGAAACATTCAGGGAGAAAGATCATGACACATTTGGTGGCAATGTGGTRCCAGTGCCAATAGCTTCCTATAAGCTGTGAAAAAAACAGATGTTACTCTGGCCAAAACTGTGCCTTCCTCTTGACTGCTTTCAGCAGGGTGCAGGCCTGACTCTGACCCCCACTCCCTGAACTAACCTTGAAGCTGCTGTTACAGTGATGGAGACCTCTCAATTAGCCTGATCCTGCAACTGTTTGACACATGCTGCAGCAAAATTGTCCTTGCCTGACTGTGGCAGCTGCCGCCTCCAAAGTGATACTGTCCGCTTATAACTCAAAGTATAACTCTGTCATACATACACTTAGTGCAGAATGGCTCTTAAAAGGCATTTTAATCTGCTGGCATTTTAGYTCCTAGGCCTCTGGGGTCAGGTTGAAAAATTACACTAATGCTGAACTTACTCTGATATTCTGGGCAGCCTTCTGAATTTTAAATAACTATCCTCAGAAGGCTGCCCTTTTCAAAAATTATCTTAAAGACTGCATACAGAATTTTAAGCTCAGTTCAGTTACCACACTGATATGCAGACTGAATTTTATAAAAATGTACGGTAAGAATCTCTGAATTTATGGATACCAGCAGTTATTTTCATTTTCATTATCAGAGTGTTCCTACAGTGCTAACTATGTGAGTTCTGTATTACAGTAATTSTTAATATTTGCATCTGAATTAACTGTTCTACATTGCTGGTTTTTGTCACTGACTGCCTACTCAAATATGTGGGATTATTTTGAAACCTGCATAGGAACCGATTCTTTTATAGTCTGGAAATAGGCAAGGCAAAAGATAAAGGTCTRTTTTTCCAACCAATGGCTCTTCTTAATCCATTCCCTTACATGTATGAACAGAAAAAAATAAGATTACCACCTCTTTGCCTTTGGAAATATTTATGCAAGTATTTAATATTTTACTTGTTCAGCATTTGTTGCTTCTACCAGTGATCTGCTTGGGTTGTTACTGACTTTCATCATACTCCCCAGCCTGTGTCTTACAGCTTCTTCTTTTGTTGTGGCCTCTTCTATTGCAAAATTRATGAGTTGAGCTTGTCCAGCTCAACCCATTGGGCTCCTCTTCTGGTCCTCTCCCACMTATCTCCTCTGATCTGGCCCTGCCCTTCGACTCTTTCCAGAGTGCAGAAGGTAGTGGGCATCMAGCCATGGAATGGGACCAGATTTTGGGCATGAAGTAAACCCCACTGCTTCCAGGCAGGGACTGAAACCCGTTAGCCATCTGTTCTGGCTGATTGCTAGGGATATGGGCTACCCAGAGGTAGATTTCAGCAAGGCTCTGAGCAAGTGTACCTTTCTAATTTATCTGAACCCTCTCTTGCTTGCAGCCTTTAAGACATGCTAAGTATTCTACATTCTCAGTATTGAAATCAGATTTTGAAAAGCTGTAAACAGTTCCCATTTCACAGCACATCTTCTTACTCAGCTTGACTGGAGCTGCTCTCCTTTGGGAGGAGGTCTTTCTGAGCCAGAGGGCTCAAGGATGAGCTCAATATATTCCTTGTTCTACCAGCTGCCACCAAACATATTCATCTTCCCTCCAAGGAACTATGAGTCCAGATCCATTCACACTGTGCGCCCTGATGAGACAGAGTGACATCTTCCATGATAGGTGATGAGGCTGTGGTTCCAGCCTCAGGGGGTTTTCTAGGGTTTGTTTTTTGTTTTTTGGTTGTTTGTTGTTTTTTTTTTAGTCACATTTAATGAAGAATGCCAAAGCAGATGTGTTTCACTGTTGTGCTTTCAGGAGTAGAATTAAATAAAAAGCCTAGGATGACAGGTACAGTAAACTCTTGCAACATTCTGTATACCTAGACTGTGAGGAAAAGTAATTCTTTGGCTGCTCAGAGAAGTCACASTCTTTTCTGAGTGCTCCAGCAAGCTCTAGGAAGAAGGTTTAACTACTTCTCATTTGCACTGTGTTGGAAAAGGCTTGTTCACTCTGCCATGTGTCCAGCCTTTTGCTAGTTAGCAAAGAGTTTCTAGAATGCTTCTTCAGCTCCTTTTAAGATCGTGGATCTTATTTTTAGATTGGCAGCAAACTGTGCCTGGCAGTGACATCTGCAAGCTATTCTTTCTGGGGCTGAATGGTGGCTTTTGTGTTAGATGTGTGATGCATAAACACACCAGTTCTGCTCTTTGAGTAGAAGGAGGGCACAGTTTGCTTCAGTGGGTTTATTTTATCCTTGTCCTAATCTAACATCATTGCTTCCATATGAACTGGTTGACTCTGATTGTTAGTTGAGGTAGACAGACAATGGTTCTGATCCTTCACTGGAGCCTTTTGGTAAAAATACATCCCAAATACAAATAAGAAAGTAATGATAATGCTTCMGATTATTTACAAAACAAATCAGGAGAAAATAAACCCTTACTTTAGTAAACAAACTGTTCTGTTAATGTCTATAAGCATGCAGTTGTATAGAAGATGTAGAGATACATCACAAAATCCCTGTCTTTTGGTGCTTTGCAAGACTCCCCATTCAAAATTTTTGGTTGAGGTCCTTAGGAGGACAGAGTTCTGCTGTCAATATATTGTGCTTGATTAGTAGTTAATTTTCTCATTTTGGGAAAATAAAATAAAATAAAATAAAATAAAATAAAAAGATCCAAAACCATCAAAATATAATTTCATCCCCCTTCACATCCTCTTGGGATATACAGCTATCCCCCTTATTGTGAAGCACAATTGTGATTTTTATCCAACAGATTCAGGTCTTGAATAACGAAATACTGTATTACTTGCTTTCATAATGCAAGTGAACCATGTCAATTTTTCATTTATATGAGAAATGACCCATGCTTTCTTATCCTTTCCTCTCTCACAGAATTTGACACAGAATTTCAATGTCACAGAAAGGAAATAGCATTACATCTATGCAAAAATAATTTACTCCATCATATATCAYTCTTAGCAGCATCACACTTTCACCTTTTTCAAAATTAGAAGATGAATTAATAAATTGGTGTTTGTTCCAATCATAATGGAAAACTGTGACTACTTAAACAGGCTCRTGCCCTCCCTGTAATTGAAATTTGCAAATATTAATGAGATTATACCAGTGTTCTGTCAATAAATATTATCAACTGAGTTCATTTGTGTGGAGGTCTTGGGATTTCTGCAGGATGATTTTGCATTGTCACTCTAAAGGCTTCATATTAAACCTAACAGATCATGGCTACCTTTTTTAATTAACTCAAGTCCTCTCAAACTGTATATAACATGTCAAGTGGTATAAAGTACACAGCTCTTGCACATGTAAGCAGACAGGAGGAATGCACACTGATGTGACTGTTGCTTATGAAGAGTTACAACTACTTGGAGAGGTGCAGTTGCATCCCTGACAGTAACCAAGTGACAGATAATCTAGATCTGTCCCAGGGGTAGCTTGTTCCTGAATGAATATATATCTCCCCTGGCCAAAAAACATCCAGCACTGTCTCTGGGAGACATAACTCTAAGCTCCTACCTCATTCTTAGGCGGCAGCTTTGCGATAAAAGGTGACCCTGTTGTTAGCAAACTCTGTAGTTACTTGTAGGGAAAAGCTGCTGGAAGAAGCTGAATCCACAGGGCCTGACAGCCAAAGCTGAAGGCATGTACATACACAGAGAGCCAGARCACTGCCTGTGACAGCACCACTTGGTGTCACCTGCCATACAAATWTCACCACTGGGCAAGCTCTAACAACCTGAGGTATGTTTCATAAACCCTGAGGAGTCAAAACATGGTTTTCAAGRGGTTGTAATTTCGGAAAATGCCCCTGAACAGAAATTTCCAGGATCAGCCTGCATGGAAAGGTCAAGGAAAACASTTTCTCTTTTTATTTCTGAAGAAAACTCCACAATCATACAAACCATTAAAAAGCAAAAGACTTGAATATTTTTAATGCCTGAGAAAACTGAAATTCCAGAGCTTAAAAGCTGAAAAAGATAAATCCAAAATTGTCACACAAATATATATATTTTTTTAAATGCATTTGTTCATTCCAGTGACATTTGACTGAGCTCCAGCTTTTCAAAAGGTATGTAGTGAAAAGATTTTTTGTCTAAATTTATTTATAAATGTAGCTCTTTCTATATTTTTTGTAATTGTTTGGAATATCCTGAGCATTCAAAGAATGAAAGAGATCATTTATCCTCTGTATTTGGCATGAAGGGTGTCCTAATGTACATTTCAGCTTTTCATTGTAGAAGAATGCTATCCTGTGGATTGCTTACAGMAAATGGGAGAGGCTATATCTGATASAGACAGTAAAATGACATTGTGTAGTACACAGCATATTTCAAACTAAGAAATCCTTTATTCTCTTGTTACCTTCAAGTTTTCCTTGAAAACATTGCCAGATAACTGTGGAAAAATCCTACTAAAAGTGCAACTAGTAAGGGAAAACTCAAACTGTCATTGTGCAAAATGGTAAACTTAATAAGAGTAACTTATGGCAAGTATTGCCTCCCAATTTTCTRTGTTCTGTGTTTTGAAAAAGGTCAGACTGAATTATCATATTTTTCTTCCTGACCTTAAAATCTGTGTCAGCACGTTTTATTTTTTATTGAAACCTGGCACAGCATTTCTCTGGTGATTTTCTGAAGGTTCTATCTTTTAAATAAAAGCAGAAAATCAAGGTGGAGGTGAGGGCAAGGTGGAGGGGAGAAGCATAAATCTCTAGATGTGACCATGACAAAGAAAATTTTAACAAACCCTCAAAAGTTAAGATTTTGCCTTTTTTTTTTTTTTTTTTTAAGAGAAAGTGACTGGCACATGAATTTTACTATTTGATATAGTCTAATTTTAGGTGTGAATAGTCATATTGAAAAGCTCTTTGTATCCACACTGGGTCTAATTTTGCCTTTGTGCTCTGCAAGAATTCTCAGTCCATTTCTTACTTCCTGAATCCCACCACAAAACCAAGCCACCTCATTTTTTTGCCAGTTAATTAAGTAAAAACTTCTATGCTGTAGGAGACTTTCTGAAGAAATGTGACTTGAATATAATTTAAATAAGGAGAGAATCCAAAAATAATCAGTAACCCCTCATTCATATACTTTTCCTAGTGACAGAAATTCATAAAATCATGGAATGACTTTCAGTATCATCTCTCAATTTTTTTCACATCCAGAATATTTTCCTAGTATAATAATGTAATTTTCCAAAACGATATCTTATGAGCTAAGAAAATAATGCTAGAAAAATAATCTTTGCTGCATTCATTTCAGAGAAGTAAGTATGTTGTAAATTAACAAAATATATCAGAAAGTTATTGCAGAAACCATTACAGTTGATTTGTCTGCCGTACTCCAGAACCTCCTGCTTTTTTTATAAATTTTATAATTTAGTTTAATTATTCTACAGATTACCAAATCCTATCACAGTGTTCAGAGTAAGAYATGAACAGGGCGAAGGGTGAATTTCTCCAAACTGAATGTGTGCACAAGGTGTTCTTCACTCTGAACTTATAAAAATACTTCTTCTTTTTTTTTTAATTGTTCATATATTGAGAAAATTATCACATCTGTGGATTTCATAGGAGCATGTCCATTGGCTGTGCCATTTTTACATAAGATTAAATGCTTAGTCTCATATTTGAATATTTTCTTTTCTTTACATATATAAACCACATCAYACACAGGCATATATTCTATTTCAACAGACACAGAATTTTCAAAATATGTTGAACTATTGCTACTTTTACATATATATATATATGTATGCACATTTATTTTAAAATTTATTTATATTTTTTTCTTTATGCATTTCCAGTATATAAATTTTAATAAAATTTTTACACTTATCTATCAATAAAACTCATTTTTTTTTTACATTCCTGTAGATTGCACACTTAAGCAAGTCAGGCTTTTATTTAGCTGAGTTATTGAATCTACCTTCCTTTTATATATCTGGGCAATTTCGTTTTTCAAAATAGGGTATTTACAACTATTTATAAGGAGATAAAAGATACCTAATGGGACAAAAAATGTTCAAATAATCAGTAAAAAAGGACACTACTCTACTAGTAGGAAAGAGATGTCTGTARTAGAAATGGCCAACATCTTAATTTTTTAATATGGTTGTATCCACAGGCTTCTCTCTGATAAGACTGACAGCATTTCATAAAACTTTCTCATCTATTACTTCACACCCCTGCCAGCTGAATATGTGACCAATAACTGTAACAAATTAATTTTATTGGAAATTATCCATAATTAAATTAAATTATAATGATTTCCAAAATAAGAGCTTTTCAGGATATTCTTTCCCAACATGAGCTTTAAAAAATATTTTAAAACAAAACAAGCAGAAACCTMCCCAARTTTTACTATATSTACCCTAAGGACTCTTCAGGTATTTCCTGCATCTAAAATAAGAGAACAAGCTGYTTACCTTTTCTGTTATGTTGGTATTCCACAGTATGTGCTTATTACAGCGTGGGTAAAAAAGGGAATGCTGCAGATCCCATTCCCAGTGTGGTAAGGGGAGCATGGTCCCATGATCAGCCTGTTGCTCTCACTGAACACAGAACCTCTGCCATGTTTTTGGAAGATCTTGAGATCTGAGGGTTTGATGTATCATGTAAACAGTTAATTGCAGCTTCTGTAGCATCCATGACAATAATTCCATGTAGAAGCAAAGATGAAGCCTAGGCAAGATGTCTAAGCTACTTTATAAGCTTTTGGGACTATCTGAACATTTGTGGTTGGGTGGGRAGACCTGTGGTGAACACCCTTCTCTGTGGCATTATTGTGAACATGTATAGTCAAGGAAAAGTGTGGAAGGGCTCTGAGGGTGCAAGAAAAAGGTCAGAGTGTAATCTCAAATGAAAAACAGTGATTATTTTAATGCCAACAGTTTTGTATGGCTGGCTGGACCTGTAGGTGCCAACTGACTCAGTGTAATTTAGCAAGCAGAGTTCGAGTCTGGGTTGAAAGAGAGGCAGAGGAAAAGAAACCAGATCTGCAATCTGCTAGCAATAGCTGCATCATTTTTGCTTCTTTCTCAAGAGAACCTGTGGCATAACAGGGAGGGAGTTTTAATGTTTAATCAAGTGAACCCAGTTTGAGACTATAATATCCCCTACACTATTATGTGAGCTAACTCTGATGATGGACCTCTCTCTGACCAATGCTCCTGGTGTCTGTGATCTGAGRTAGGTCCCACCTGGGGTGGAAACATGGGAAGACATCAGGCTCTCTGCAGTGACAACTGTCCTGTATGTGATCCAGTGTGTGACATGAGCTGGGCTCCCAGCATGACTGCAGTGYAGGAACCCCTTTGAGATGCTCAGGTAGAACAAATTTTCAACAGCTGCCTTGGTAGCTAATTAGCCCCATCCTGGCTTTGATATTTGGTTCAGTCAGTACATGATGAAAAGAGRTATTTACATATTTTCCACCTGCTGCCAGTTTTTTTATCATCCTAGGGTTTCTGAAAGTGTAATGTAACACCAAGGTTTCCCAGAGTAACAGTGTGTTTGAACCTATTGAACTATTAAGACCCAAACCARATGACTCCTAATTTGTAATTTTTTAACTGTATTACATTTTCATGTTATTTTTTCATGAGTTTTCTTTCCTGGGCAGAAYTCAGAGAAATCCAGTGCAATAGCAGAAGAAATATAAGCACATCATCCTATGGAAGGGATTTTTCTCTATCAGTTGATTTTGAATGAGATATCCTGCCTTTGTTTATATTAAAAAAAAAAAAAAGGCAACTAAAATGACTAGGAAATGTAACATGTTTCTTATTCTTCTGGTGTCATTTATACCAGATTGTTAATCTGACTGTAACCTCAGAGAAAGGTCATGACAGCCAAGAGCCCAGTTGTGTCCTTTCTTGCTTTGCAAACTTTTGTACTTAAATTTCCTTTGCATATTTATAACCCTTCTGAAATTGTACACAAGTAACTGRTATTTCTGCTAAATCTTGGCAGTAGATAAATTTGCATAGTGAGTTGRTACTTGAATTTGTGAAGGAAGAAATAAGAAGCAGGAAAGGAYAGGAAATTGCTTTTGTGATATGTCAAAGTACTCTAAAATGATCCAAAACTRAACCATCCCCACAATGTGGAGCTTTCTTACAGCCAGCTACACGCTGTGTCACTTGACATGTCAGTGGGCTGTAGTTTACCACAAAAGTGTAACCTACCATGCATTAACAAATAAAAATGCATAAAATATACTTTCTTTCCTTTTCTGATTTTCTTCACCCTCAATAATAATGCTGGACTTCAYTGTTTTGTGTACTGAATCTGCTCACAGGGCTGATGGTTATGTCACTGGGAAGGAACTAAATCCCTGCTTGTCCCTCCAGATGATTGCTGGACCTCCTCAGTATTTTGCACATTTCTGCACAGTTCATAATGTCATATGCCACTGMCCCTGTGACTCACTGCAGCCTGCAAAGTGACTGTCACCATTATGTTGTTGACATGGTCACCCTTTCTGCCATGGGAAGTGTGCACKAGCTTCATTTAAGGCAGGGAAGCTGGTAATTTTTTCAGCTGAGAAGCTAGTGGTGAAGGATCATGTCCTGGCCAAATATTGAGGGCAGACRTAGCTGCAGGGCAGCACAGGTCACCCAGACCTACAGCATGGAATAACTTATCTCCCCAATTACCAGCAGCACATCTTCAGATGGTGACAGCAGAAACTCACCTGCTGTGGGGTAGCAGGCCAGAATAGCCCATTTCCATGGAGTTGTTAGCATCTTCTGTGTGGGAACAGCTGTGTTTGCTTGTCTGCCCTAGGAAACCCCAAACACTTCTTTCTCTTTAGCTGTCAAGTCCTACTCACCTGTAAGATAATGGTGTGATTAGAAATGTGTGGCTTTGAGCTACAGAGCCTGGAAGCAGGTTTGTCCTGCACACATCCAGGCACTCCTGCTCCCACTTGTGTCTGAGCTGCAGGGTGGGTGCAGCTGGGGGACAGGGCACGTTCTGTCTCAGTGGCTAGATGTGCACCAGAGGAGAAAGGCAAGAGCACTAACTAGCCAGAGAATCCCTAGCATGTTCCAAGTTTATGTCTGAGTTTGTTAGCCAGGAGTGGCTTATTTGTCATTAACTAGTTTTTTTGATTTTATGTCTATAGTAGAGCACAGTTCCCCAGTAAACTTATTAGTTGACCTTAAAAGCCTAAATATATATTTTAATAATTTCATTTGTTTATAGATCCTCTTAGAAGCAGGCAGACGGGTTTTTCAGACATTGAGTATTAATTTTGTAATTCACATATAACTTTACATAATCATGTAAATGTRAGTTCTAATTAACAGTGTAGAAATCAAATTATTCTGTTAATCCATGACATACCATTAAATTTGATATTTTAACCATGATGAACTATAATTAGATGAAATATAATTAGATCAAAATAATGTCCTGAACATTTGGTATAAAAAAATATATATTGCTGTGTACATATGCATCATTATGATAAATTTATTATAAAAAAACCCCAAAAGTTAGTTTATTCTAAGTTGGTTTAGTGGTCTTGTTCAGAACTTGGCAGGAGTAATTTAAAAGAGTTCTGAGTTTTATCCACATTATACATAATGTAACTGTCAAATTGAATCATTAGTATTCTAATTTTGTCTCTCTTAATAATCCTTTTGTGTTGTATATTCTTACACAATCTTACAATGATGGGGAATGTATATAATTGTTGGGTGCACTAACAGCTTGTCTGTATAAATGGAGAACAGTTTTAAAAATAACCACTGCTTTCAGATGTGCAGTTTGAGAAACCTTATATAGTCATCCAAAACAAAAAGAAAKTAAAATCAAGAATCATGATGTCTAACCAATAACTTGCCTTTTTACCAAGCTGTAAAGAAAGTAAGTAAGTAAGTAAGCAGCCATATAACCCAATGGCAAATGCTTAAAATTATTAGGAAGGTTTTGAAACCAAGAGCTCAAATGTTAGGAAGCATCACAACCAGAGCACTTTGTTTTCAGCCCTCTTATAAGGGTGTATTATGATTCAGACTTCAATAACATGAGTGTGCAGTAGTTTTTCTGAAGGAATCTTGACTCATCTGGTAGGATGATTAGAATGGGAGAATGGCTCTCTAGTGAGCAGTGCTTCAATTTTTTTTTTCTTTTTATTGTTTACCAAGTGAGCCCATGCCTTGTTCACTTYATGCTGTTCTGGTCTTATTTTGAAGATAGAAATCCTGACTTTCTCTCTGGCTTTTTTTCAGTGTTCATTGTTGAGATTTGCAAAAGTCACTAATGTAATTATTAATTTTCACATCTCCTGAAGAGTAAACAGGTTATCATTAGAACATTTTTGCAGTTCAGCTTGAAATTCTGCTAAACAGGGATGAAGGCCTCAAGGGGAAAATAAAAGAACAGTGTGGAGAAGATGCCTGGTTTCTTTCATATATATAAAAAAATTGTCCTGAAGGAACATTTCAGCTGTTCAAATGTTGATTTCCAGAATGAGACTCATTCAATTTCTCACTTTTAAAACTAGAACCAAAAAATTGATTTTCTTAATAAAAAAAAAAAATACCCCACAATGAGAAAATATTGAGAGCTCCTTTTTATGAAATATGGGATTCAGGCATGTTGGAGTTTGTGTTTGTGTGTATATTAGGAGAGTGCAATTGTATCTCTCCAATCTGTGAGGAAGCAGCAAACCCAGAAAATACATGAGAGCAGATGGGGCCATGGTTGGGTGATTGCTAACATTACTAGAGTGGTGGTCTAACTTTTTAAATATAGATTGGCTCTTCTTTTGTTCTGTTTTGTTTTGTTTTGTTTTGTTTTTCATTTTTAAATGCATTTTTATATGTCCATAAAAATACTAACAAATAACAGATGTAGATGTCTATATTGAAGATCTGTTATCACTTCAAAATGCGTGGAATTAAAGTCACGGGCTTTTTTTTTTCCTGCATTTCAATGGTGTATTTCATCAATAAGCTGGATGTATGTAATGCATGTTTGCAGTAATTTTCTGTGATTATTTATTCCTTTATTTCCAAGGGAAATTTCCTATTAGAAATAGCTACTGTATAGGGATTTTCCCCTACCAGAAGTTCTTTGTTTGAAAAGAGCCTTTTGTTTRAATTACAATATCAAATTCCAATCATTACTCAATTTGGATGCAATCAAAGAACTTTTTTAAAAATCCAATATCTTAAAGTACAATTATTTTTAGTAGTTCGTCTTGGTGGTTTGGTTTGGTTTGATTTGGTTTGGTTTTGTTTGGTTTGGTTATCCACCACCACACCCAAAAGGAACTAATGAAACTAAGCCCCAGTATGACAATTTGTTTTGTATTCATATGGACATTCTTTTACAAGATCCTCAGCTTCTAGTGTCATGGAAAAATATGCTTTGCTACTTTTTACAAGAGCAAGGATGTTAAACTCTGGTGTCTTGGCTATGTTCCAGTTTGACTGATTAACATTCGGCATAGTCTCTCTAAAATTTCAAATTARAAGATTGGGTTTTTATTTAGACTAGTAGCAAATAGAGGATCATATATATATATTTCCCTGCAGAAAAGGCTGCATTTCTCACTGCAATTTAGTATTACAAAACATTGTCAACTCTGAGGAAAAAATAATTCTGGAAATGTTAGTATGTTCCAAGAAACTAAGTTTGTCTATTCAGAGCAGTGCTTACCTGTTGCAGGATATCAGATCTTCGACTGTAAATTCTAATTCATGTGAAAAACCCAAGTTTCAAATAAGTCATATGTGGCATATATGGTACTGTAACATGACAATTTTATCGCATAAAGATGAACCAAAATAGATTTGAAGATTCCTGTGACCTTACTGACCCCTAGGAGGACAGAAGTAATCAGAGTCCTCGGGAACAGATGTGCCCAGGGTTGTTAAGTGGTGCTCTTGACTTGAGGGGAGATGGGGTGATGCACACACTTGCCTTTCTATTGWATGTCACAGCTGGCCTGGGCAGATCAGAGCATCTGGTGCTCCCCCTGAAATGCTGCTCTACAGTCTCCTTACCACAAGCTCCATGTTCTGCCTGATTCACACACCTGTCACTTGCATAATAGAACTGAGAATGACCCCAGCGCAAYACAGAAACTAAATTATGCAATCCGTAACAGCAAATTTACAGTTTCAAAATCCAACCATATAATTGTATAAATAGAGATGGAACTAAAAATACAGTAATGCAGCTGTGTTTCATCTTGTATTTTAGAAGACAACAAAGGATGAGTATGCCCTTAATGAACCAGCTCTCTCTTTTCCCACTCTCTTTTATCTTTCAAATATAATACTCAGTAATCCCACTGAAAGATTTTGAAGATCAATGTTATATTTGATTATTTTCAAAGTTGTTGAGTCTTTTTCACCAGTATGAGTAGGAGGAAGGAAATAGTGGAAGGACTCAAGGATTTTTATCCAAAGGAGCCTTGTGATGTAATTTTGAAAGAAGGTGTTTCTGATACATCTCAGAATTGTAACATGCTAACCAGGCCAACCTGCAGACATACCATGTGTTTCTGAATTATACAGTAAYCCACATCAAGATAACTAGGATCAAATTGAAATCAGATACTGAGGAGTACTGACTTCTGAATTCAGGATTGGCTTTGGCTGGGAGATTTCAGATGATCTCTTTAGGACGTCTAGTTCCTCCATCTTATTTTGTTCCATGCTTCAGAGAGGTTACTGCAGTTTTCCTTGTCATACTTGAGCCAGAATGATCAATCACCCCAATTAGATGTAAAAAAATATTCCTGGCAATTTGGGCTGCCAAACCATTGGCACCTGAATTTTCAGAGCWTTTGATAYACTCATTTTATCTGARCCAGTCTCCAAATGGCAAGGGCTAGWCTTAAATCAAAATCATATAATCCTGAGGAAACTRAGYGCCTCACCTGCTTTAGCACAACTAYATGGCTTGGTCCTTGTCTGTCATCTCCCCTTCAAACAATACTGAGAAGACWCTGATTTGAGAAGTGACTCTTACTGGGAGAAAGAGTTTGAAGAGAGCCTTGTAAGAAAAAAGGATAAGATAAGGAAGGCAGGAGGCCATTATATGTCTGGGCAGCACAGCTGGCCATGAGCTAATTGCTTCTCTATTTGAAAAATGAAATTAAGCAGAAAATAAAAATACTTGAGTGAAATAACACTTGTCTGGGCTGGTAGTGGTTGTTTGAGCAGGTGTAAAAATCTGATGGTGAAGGAAAAGCAGAGGTCCTGATGCCACATTATACTGCAACTGGCTCTTGTGCTAGCCTGCAGCAAGGCAGGATTATCATCAGGATCAGTGAGGTGAGGAGAGACCACTGTTCCTACACAGGATCTCCCCAAACCCCAATGATTCTTGTCAGAAAGTTTTCATATTGYCATGATTCCTGATGATACTGTGCCTTTTTTAAATTTTTTAATATCAGGGTCTTGAGACACTCAGGAGCATTACCCTGTAGTTAYTACCCATTGGTAACAGCTGCTGTCTGGAAGTCCTCAAAGCAATGATCAGGCTCAGAAAAGTCCAAAAAAAAAGTATTTACTACAGCATGTTGTCCTTTGTAAGGGTMATTTATTCAGTGCAAGTGTCACAGAATTCTATCTTTCTCTACACTCACTCTGTCAGGATAGCAAGAGAGAGAACAGTACATTCTTCCAGTGCAGACATGAGTACCTTGTGTCACCAAGTCCCCAAATTGTTACTGAGTCTCTTGAAAACTCCAGCCTCTTGGTATGGATTATTACTGGGAAGAATCTGGTGTGGAGCCCTACTGCAGAGTGTGGTGCAGGGAACACCTGGGCAAGGTGGGAACAGGAAAGCTGGGATAGCGCCCATGTGGTGCCTGCATGGGAGCCTGTCTTTGTGTCACAGAGCCTGTGTAACTGACACCAGAAATAATCTACCAGAGCAGGGCTCTGCCACTTGAATCAGACTGTGCCAGAGTCTCTGGTGGGTCTGGAGACAGATGCACAATTTAAGGATGCCTGTCACAAGGTATAAGGTTCAAACAGACTGGTTCCAGTTCTCTGACACAACTCACTCCTCTGCTTTTTGTTTGGGAGAGCATAATTATCTGGGTCATATGTTACCATCATGTAGGGGAAATGTACTGTGGTGGTTAGATTTTTTCTGAGTGTACCGAGTATCTGACCTTATTTAGAGTTTCAACCATTTTTCCTTTCATTTTTAATTATTTTCTCTTGATCTAGAAATGTTAGGTGAATGTAGTACTATGGATCAGACTATCTTTTCCAGGCCAGAACAGAAGAGACAGTCTGTATTTTTTATTTACTATTTACTATTTACTATTTACTACTCACTATTTACTATTTACTATTCATTTATAACTGTAACACCAATTCATTTCCAATTGCCTTTTTAAAGTTTACAGTAATGGAAATGTTTGTAAATAAACACCTACAAAGGGTATCACTCTCTAAATTTTATGGGCTAACTTYACTCCTGTGACATCCCTTATCATTGCCCCAGTTTCTAAAACACATGTAGATATGTTCATTAAGAAAAAACAAATGCACTCATTATCAATAGGTAAATAATCTTAGAGAGAAAACAGATAAGTTCCTACATAAAAGTATTTTTTTATCATAGTGAAAGTATTATGGGTTAATGTCTTATGAAAATGTAGTAAAAAATCAATAAAATGTGTCTACAGTTTTGAAAGTTTTATAAAGTAATTCACATTCTTTTTTATATGATGCTAAATCTAAGAATTTTGCAAGTTACTTTAATGATAGCTGTGATCATTATATTCCATTATGTATTCAGAAACAGTAGTGGAATTTTTTGTATTATTCTGAATAACTGAAAGCTAGAGGAGACATTTATGCAGTCCACAAATGCATTATGAAAGTACTTAATCCGAGGCAAACAGAATTGTGGATGCTTTTATWATGTACTCTTTTAGATTTAAGTATAACAGAGTATCTTTCAGAGCATTTTAAGATATTAGACAAATTTTAATATATTGCCTTAGTTCATCCTAATTTTAAGTGGTGGTGAGGGTTTTTTTAAGAAAAAGTATTGAGAGTTTTTTAAAAATTATTGGATTGTTTTAATAAAAAAATTTTTACCAGTGAATGCAGGAACTGTCATGAGGTGGTACATTAAGCTATGGCTTCTTTTAGCAAATAGCTATTTTCTGAATGCCAATTTATTTTTTCCCTCTGAGTTTGCTTAATGATGTTATTCATAGAGTGATAATTTGTCTCAGTGTGGGGCTGCCTGCTCCATGGGAACTCAGCATGGGCTGGGAGCTGCTGCCTCTCTCAGGTCACTCCACTGTGAGGCAGCAGCTTCTATGCCTATGGAAACTCATGGATATCCAACCCCCTTCCCAAAGGAATATCACCCCTCAATTCCTGTTTTGTTGCTTGGTTGTTTATTTCAATACCAGGTAGCATCTGGAAACGGCACAAAAGAAATACAATAAAAAATTCTATATATGGATGTCTCCAGTCACATATGGATTTTATGAGTGGAGAGAGTTCTTTCTGGCTTTTGTGAATGCATTAAGTAGGTTTTTTTGACAATTCAGTTTAAATCTGTCAACAGATAACTCAAATATTAAGGAAGAGGTCATTTTTGTGACYAAGGTGTGTAGAGGCCCAGAAGGCTGGTTCATCACAAGGTGCCAGTCCAAAAGTCAAAAGGGATTATGTTCATKATTGAACTAAGGAAGTCTGAATTTTGTCCACAAAATAAAACAAACAAACAAATACAAATAAATACAAAGCTTTCAATATCTTTTGACATGTCTCTTCAAYGTCTCCCTTGTGTACCTGGAGGCAATGATCACATGTGTGTGACAACTTCTTGATGCTGACACAAATATTACTTGAAGTGTTGTGGCCAAACACATCTTCACATCTACAATTCCGGTTCATTGCACTGATTTTTAACCCTTGGAGCTTTATTTTTAATGACCATTATTAAAGAAGAATATGTGAACTATGTTTTCACTGCTTTATCAGTCCTAGTTATAAGATTAATAAGGGATAAGTATTTTCCTCTGACATTATAGAATAATTTGTATGTKGCTCAGTGGTTCATCCTGTAAAGTGGATGTTGTCATACAATCATTGATTTTTTTCTAGTGACTTTGAAGAGCTCACAAACATAATACTTTATTAGGAGGATGTCCTGGTTTTGTCTGGGATAGAGTTARTTTTCTTCTTAGTAGCTGGTAGAGTGCTGAGTTTTGGATTCAGTATGAGAATAATGTTGATAAAAAAATGATGCTTTGGCTGTTGTTCAGTACTGTTAATCCAAAGTTGAGGACTGTTCCCATGCTCTCTCAGTGAGCAGGYACACAAGAAGCCAGAATGGATCMTGGWCAAGACAACTGAGTTGAACAGGCCAAAGGGATATTTCACACCATAGAATATCCTGATCAGTGTATAGACTGGAGGGAGTTGGCTAGGAGACAGTGATCACTGCTCCAGGATGGAYTGAGCCTTAGTCAGTGAGTGGTGAGAAATTATTATGATTAATATTATTAATATATTTTACTTTGTTTCAGTTATTAAACTGTTTTTTYACCTAAACCCACAAGTTTTACCTTTTATCCTGACTCTTCTCCACATACCACCTTTTGGCAGGGCATGAGTCACTGTGGTACTTTGCTGATGGCTGGGGTTAAACCATGACAGAAGARCTGCACTAAGGTGTGAAATGCAAAACTGAACAGCCTAGCTGGGAGAAGGAAAATTGTCTCTCAATCTCTTCTGCCTTGCATGGTCCTTTGGAATTTACCATCTCTGAGTATAATCCTCCTTCTTTTACCCTGTCATCTTTAACTAATTCCTGTGTTTRCCTACTGAAATCTCCAACAACAAAATATTAGTACAGAGTAGTGCACAACTGTCTTAGCAATAGGCTTTAATTAATTATTGTATTTATTTTTAATTGCACTTCAACATCATTGTTCATTTGGATTTCCTAGAGGACAGAGAGCTGCTAATTTAGGTGGAGATGGCCTAGGCATCCATAGAGGTAGAGGCAAGGGAACTGGATCATGGACAGTCTTTTGAAAGTAAGGATTTAGGAGATATCCTGGACCTATGGGTTTGTTTGCAGTTGCTCTGCTAAGATGAATGGGAGAAGTATAGGTTCAGTGACTTTGAAAATGAGGTTATATAATCTCTGCAGGGGTCCTTGCTTTTGTTCTTGCTCTCATCCCCAGTGCCAAGTGGAAGCCACATGTGCCAAAGAGATTATACTTTCCTCCCTAATTCTTTCTGTCTTCYACCCTTTCTTATCTTGAAATCTAGAGTTCACCAATTGCCCTGGACTGGATTCTTCACACACCATGGTGTTTATACAGTTACATTTAGACAGACACAAATACATCTTTTGGGGGAGAAAAGTGGCAGCAGTGTGAACTGTGGCTTGTTCTGTTCAGCACTGAGGGTGTCTACAGGGTTATCCAATGTAGTGCAATTTTTTGTAGAATCCCAGAAAGCTGCAGTTTTTCCTTATCTTCCTATGTAAGAAACAAAATGCCAAGTTACATTATTTCTAGCATAGAATTATTGGGAAAGGCATTTTTTCTTTTCATTTATTGGTTTAGTCAAAGGCATTTCTGCAATAATAAATAATTTAGACTTRTTATACGTTGGTGTTTAAAACTGATTGTTAATTTCTCTTTATCACAATAATTACTAAAAAGAATGAAAAATTAACAATGAATCTTCAAGCTCATTACAGATCAAGGACATATGGATGAATGGATGCATTTGTTACTTCTGGAAAATCAAATTCTTATAGAAATTATTTCAATGCAGTTGTATAAAATGAAATTTAACAGTGGTAGTCTAATAAAGAAGCTTTAATAATTGAAAATGTGCAGGGTTAAAATGTAGAATTATCTTTTTTCTGGTACTACTGTAGTAGTACTCACTCCAATTTAGGGAATATGGAGTGAGTTAATCTCTGTTTACTTCTCTACCAGAATTATTTACTTAAGTTCCACTCAATTACATCTATGTAATGTCATTGCRGGCTTTAAAAGACAATGGGGTGGCCTAGAATTATCTTGGGGTTTAATTTTGCCTTTGGATGCTTTATTACCAGTGATGATGTGTGAAAAGGAAAGAACACAGCTTGGCTTTCAGAAGYCAGGTTAAGTTTGTGTGGCTGATGCTTAGGAACAATAATATGCAAAGCYTTTCTAAAGTGGTCACAGACAATGTGCAAATCCCTAGAAAACAATGAAATATATTTAATACATCTTAGAATCTAACCCCAGTTTAACTTGTAGGTAACTACAGTATTTGTGCTGTGAAGTGATTCTAAAATATTTATTTACATTCCTTAAGCTAAAAGTTTACATCTACAAAGAGCAAGATCATATTAAACAAAGCAACAGGTTCCCAGTATTCCATTGTTCCTCACTGAACRCAGCAGTAAGATCTTTCCCAAGAACTGGATCCGCAATGAATAATTGGTGACAGGYTTTTTTCTAACAAAAGATGATTTAATTTTACTAAGAAAATTAGAAGTCCTTAAAATAAAAATGARGATTTATGAGGTTGGACCAGTGTATTTTATGTGCACTTAAATAAACTCCTTAATTACTGAGAGGACACTGCAGTTGATGGTGATGGTAGRTGTGATATAATTAGACCCTCATAAATCCTCTTAAAAAGTACGAAAAAGTTAGTCTACTGTTCTGAAAATGAAATGCCAAACAGCATGCATTGCCACCAGTCTTTGAAGAAATATGTTAACTGCACATTTTCATTATGATTTGTAAGGATAACTATGCTAAAGCTAAATTATCTGCTTGATATTGYTCTAAAGATTTAACAGTAGATGTTTCCTATGGAAACCCTGAGCCATGGCAGAAAAATAACTGTCCTCTTCAAACTCTGTTGGTCTGTTAAGCATTTATACTTGTGACTTCTTCATGTTTTGTCCCTAACCAATGTGAGTTCTGTGAACTGATCGACATCTCCTTTCTATTTCAGGACTTTGTAGTCCACTCATCAGTTTTTGTTTGTTTGTCCCCATAGATGTTGATCTCACTTTACTTTTCATTGTTTCTCATCCCAGGTCTCCAGTTTTCAACACTTGATGCAATTCCCTGTACATTCCATTTCCCTTTTTCTTGCCCAAGCTGTTTTTCCCTATACTAATATTCCCAGTGYCTCTGCTATCCTCACACCAGGATTTGTCACACCTATTCTCATGTAGCTACARCTTTCAGTCCCCATGGCCAGCCTGGGGACAGTTTTCCTTATTTCCATGGAAGCTGCAATTTCTAATAGTGCCTGAAAGTTACCCTCTCCCCTGTGGCTCCTGCACCTTCTAATCCCTCTTTCCTTTCCTTTTAAAACTTAYTTTTGCCTCTGAGAGATGTATCATTTAGAGCATTAGCCAATGAAAATCTACTGGGAAGAYAGTTGGAGCCAAGGTGGGAGTAGTTTTGCTGCAAGGTGCTGAAATATAAACAATTCGTTATTAGTTCTGTTCTTTGAGCTGCAGATAATTGGAAAGGTGCTTCTAGCTGATTAGGTAAATAGATGGCAAAGACTTAAAGTTTTTTTATGATTTTTGCTTTTTTTCTTCTGAGAAATCAATACATTTTTGCCCATTGATTCTGGAGTTTGGAATAGGTATCACATGGGATATGCAAAAGTGCATGGACAAAGAAATTAATTAAGTTCAACCAGATTTCTTATAAACATAGTTGGCCAGTAAACAAAAGCAAATATTCCTGTCTGCCTTCCTCCATTCATGGGTAAGCAAGTGAGTGAAGAAATAGGATGTCATTTTACTTAGTTCTTATAGGTAATTATGGTTATCCACTGAGGCTTAGTTCTCACCAATGGATTTATGAAGCTTGCCCAGATTATCTTCTCACTTTCCATTACTAGGTCTCTCATTCCAGTTTTTGCTGTCTTTTATCTTGTCATGATTATATATAGTGACACTGAAATTGCTTTAACATAATTCTCAACATCTACACTATTTCAGTTAGATGGTCTTTAGAGCTGAAGGAAATAAAGAGGCATTTTTAGAGTATTTGACCATTTTCAGGTGTCTACTTCAGGAATGGATGAGCCATACCAAAGAAGTACCTCCACTACAAAGAAAACCCAGAGGGACTAGATCAAATGTGACACTCTCATTATTGTCTTTGCACTCAGTTAAATTACGAATTTCAACTTGGTGATTAGAATTGAATAATGAAYTCCACTTCTGTATGGACATGATATACAAGTAATCTCTATCATTTGAGCCTTTAAAAACATCTAGTCCACACCCCTGCCATGGGCTGGAACATCTTTCACTAGATTAGACTGCAGAAATCCTCATCCAATCTGACTTGAACATTTTCAGGGATGGGACATCCACAGTTTCTTTGAGCAACTTGTTTCGGTGTCTCATCACTCTCATTGTAAAGAAATTTCTTCCTTACAGCCAATCTGAATATACACTCTTTCAATTTAAAATCATTGTGTGATTAAAATCATCTGTCATGACAGGCCTTTGTCAAAAGGTTTTCTCTTTCTTTATTATAAGCCATCTTTAARTATTGAAAGGCCATAATAAGGTCTCCCTGGAGCTTTCTGTTCTCTAGGCCGACCTCCAGCTCTCTCACTTTTTTCTTCCTAGGAGAGGCTCCTGGCCTCTGATCCTCTTCATGGCCTCCTCTGGACTAACTCCAGCAGGTTCACATCTTTCCTGTGTTGGGTGGGAGCCCCAGATCTGGACACAGCACTCCAGATGGGGTTTCACCAGAGCAAATTAGAGGGGGAGAATCACCTCCCTCAGCCCTCTGGTCACACTTTGTATGCAGCCCAGGAARCAGTTAGCTTTCTTGTACAGTGTTGAACATCATCCTTTGTGTCTTTTCCCACAAATGGACTCTGCTTTCAGTGACGGCACATYATTATCTAGGGGGAAAATGTTAGAAAGAGAATGAAGGATGAAGCAGAAGGAGAGTACTAGGAATCCTCTAAAATCCAAAATATGATTTATAATGATAACTTGTCAATAAAATCTAATACAATAAATCCAAAATAATTTCTAATATGTCTTACTAAAACAAGCAGAACTTTTTAAAAAGTGGTCTATGACAGTTTCCTTACTTAGATCTTGTTTGCCCTTAAAACAATTTGCTGACATAGCTGGGCTGGGAGAAGTGAGATGTTTTCACTGTGCTGAATGGCGTAAGTATGATAGCAACTTCCTGGATGTAGAAATGTTTCTTAAAAAGCAAAAAAAGCCAATTTGCAAGTACAGCTGATTCTATTCCTGGAATGAAACTCCTTTTGCTGTTGTTCTATCTTCATGGTCAGGATTTACCAATATAAACAAATTATAGTATCTGATTTTTAAGAGATGCCTTTGGCTGAATTAAGGTGCAAAGGAGAACATATGGCAAAATCAATAGTACATATTTTACTTGACAGTAAACGTGAGGTAGAAAGAGAGATCAAAATAGGAAAGGGGTGTGGAGGGGAGAGAGAAAGAGACTGAGAGAGAGAGAGATAAAGCAAAGATGTCACCACCACATGGATTCCAATGGTGTCCCATTGGTCCTCTTCTTCTGATCTTCTTAGTAGTGGGGGTCCTGAGTTGTTCTTCTGGAGGTAGCACTGTATAGAGTTCAAGCTCTAGGTATCCAAGGGGTGGTCACAGAACTTCCCACAATTTGGGCTAGCATGGGTTTAAGCAGTGATTTCCTTTCTCACAGATTCCSACARYGGKAATTTTTGTCCAGATGCTAACCAAACCTTTACCTCTATTAGGCCTGGAATTAGCTCCTACCTGTTGTGCKGTCTGCACTTATCTAAAGTTCTGTTGTGGTGRCTTATCTTGTGGGCAGAATGTTTTGAGACATGTAATTTTGTTCTTTAGGTYCTCACAATACAGTGTAATTCTTTTACAGCAAACCCTTGTAATTCCAGTGAATAYCTTCTGCCTTTCAGAACCATCACTCCYTAAATTCTTGCTTTTGATGTTCTTATGAATTAGCTCCAATGAAAAACCTTTTTCTTAACTAACCACATAATAATATCTCCATGTTATAGTAGGAACAAGTTCATTTGACCTTTTGTTGAGGACCATTTCTGCTATACGGCCAATTTATGCTGGTATCTTGAGTGGTCATTTATCAGAGGTGTATAGTCATCCAATAAAGATATGCTGTGTAGCTGAATGTTTGCCAAAATGGTATGACTTCCTCTCTTCATTTCTGCCAARCAGTATGAAGATTACTKAGTAATCTTTGGCATATTGTGTTTTGTCGCTATGTACGACCTGAATGTATCCAGACATATGTTATACAGAACCTTTATCTCTTCCTTTTCAGTGGGTGGGAGAAAGTCAATTACTTATGAAGAAATTGCTATGTTTAACTCGTCAGGATATTTAGTTTGAGAAGACAGAAGAATTTGCATATCCAAGACATTATTTTTGTGCTACCCAGGCAATACCTGTTCCTTAACCTTCTGAAAAGTTCACAGGAGTTTTTCCTTGAGAGAGGAAGGTACATGATGCTTTGTGCACTGGGAATAGAGTAGGTCAGGATCCCTCACAGCAGCACCTTTCCCACATCGCTTTTGCTGGAGTCAGCACAGCTGGGTTGCTAAACAATATGGTCTTGTCAGCTTAGGGAAAGTAAACTAGTATAAGCAAAGACAGGATTTTGAATTATTTAAGTCTATAGRTCTAAATTCAATTCATAAATTAGCTCATTTTAATAACTTTGAATTGAGTCTTTTTTTTATTGTTGTTCAATTTAAACAGACAATATGAAAATACAAGAAAAAAACCCAGAAGCATTTTTAAGGAGAACATTCATATGAGGTACTATACCTATATGACTTATAAATAAAAACATCTGTATCCAGACAAGCCCCTTCAGACAAGGAATATTTTGTAGCTTACCAAGCCATCCCTCCTCTTCTGAGTGTGTCAAAGCTGCAGTGCTGTTTGGGGGGATCCTGATTTATACACTGTGTTAGCATAATGCTCATTGGAGATGTGGTTACACCAGAGTTTCCTGTGCATGAAGTTGTCCCAGTGACTACCTTTACTCTATCAAACCAACAAATGTATCTGCCAGTARAACAATCTCCCTTGCTTCTAACTCATTTATGGGCTGCCTGTGAAAAAGAGAAAGCCTYCTTCCAGCTGCTTGGACACTCTCTTCCACCAGATTACGCTGTCTCCCCAGTTACTCCAGCATGACCATTTCATTATTCTTTACAGCTATAAAGGCTAAAGTCAGAGCAAGGGGCATAGTTTTGTGGGACAGAAAYATGATGCTATTCCATCTGAACTGAGATTTCCCTTTGATTCAGCACAGCAAATGCAGTGTGATGAGAGTGCTGCCTAGTAAAAACCAAATAAGATCTCATTCAGTTGTGTCTAATAGATATTTTTATGAGAGGTGTGAGAAAATCTCATTTTCTGCCAAGCCCTTAATGGTGTTTGCTCTTACTACTAAATATTGCAGAATTCCTCTGGGAGGTTTCCAATACATAACCAACATAACATCACATACRTTATCCTGGAGATTCCTCATAAGTTGCCACCCCTGTTCTTTTACTTTATGTGTTATCTCAGAGTTAACACTTTTAAGAGACAGGAGGGTATGAGTAGAAACAAATTTATTATACTCTTATCATGTTAGGTTATTGATGGCTGTCAAGTGCTGTGTCATTTAGGTCAAACAGTGTAATCTGCACTATTAATTGTTACAAACCATGCTCTGAAGAGAGAAGTTCTTGCATRTATTGAAGGTTTCTTTAGGCAATGAAAGTGGCAGGACCTAGAGATATGCCATGCCACTTGTGCTGATTCAAATGGAGGTTTAATTACCTCTAATTTTGTTATACCGTAGTACAGCAATGGGAAGAAGTATCTGTTGCTTTGCTGTTGGCTAGCAGAGCTGAGGAACTGACCAAAACAAGATAAGTTAATGCAAACAAGRTTCTGTCTGGCACCTGGGGCTATTTAATTAGCCAGAGTCTGAACTCTAATGAGAACAAATCACTGGACGAGAGAGTTTTCTTATTTTTCTTGTTTCTTTCTGAGCAAGGATAAAATGAAAAGTTAAATGAGGTAAAAGTTCAGATAAGAGCTTATGATTTTCCATAAGAATAGGAATTTATTTTTTTTCTTACTTTCTTTTTCTGCTGTCTCTGTGGTGCTGAAACCTCTGGACCAGAAGGAAATGAGATGACAGCAGGGTTCTTTCTCATGCAGGGGTGAACACTTTGAGCACTCACTGCTCCACACTTGCTGAGTGACATGGGTGTGAAAAGTCCCTCACCAGCTTCCAACACAGGCTATTTAAACAGTTTAAACTTCTAGTCTGAACTAAACTAATTTTATTGCCATTGGACTAAGGAGTGATTACATGAACTGTGCTGTTTGCTCTGTAGAAGGATCAGATTTTTTGGTTTTCATCAAAGTTGAGAAATGAGCAAAAAGGAGCAGGATGTTCCCATCAGGTAATTTTTTCCCCAAGTATGCTTCAAGACTGAGCTGTGGACTAGTTCTGTATCTTTTTGCTAGTGCTTAGTAAACATGACAGATCCAAAATATGYGTTAGCAGAAGAGTCAGTATGACAGGCAGCCAGTTGTTTTGGAAAGTATTAAACAAGGGCTAATTTAAGGCATGAGCAAKCTGATTGACAGTCAGAGGAAGAGGGAGAGCAGTCTCCCACAGCTCCCCTGAGTTAGATTTCTAATCTGAGTCACCAACATAGGCAATCACTTACCTAGGAATCCCAGTGAATCAGACACTCATTCATACTGCTCTTTTTTGTGGGAGAAGATTATGGAAGGTGTGGGGCTGAAATGTGTTGGCAGCACAGATCAGACACTGGTTAAGCTGGATTTAGAACTATGTTGGTTCTCAGTTTGTTCTGGCTGATGTAAATGCTATTCTTCTGTTTGATGGCAATCAAACGTGTCTACTATTAGATTACTTACAATTGGCACACTTCTTTTCTGAAAAGATCCAAATGCATTGCTGAATGATTGCTCTTTCCAACTGTTGTACACATAGAAATGAAATAGTTGGTGAGACTGCTGTTTCTCTATTCCTTTCTTTTCATAAAACATTAAAGTATTTGGAAAAAATGCACATTTGTTCCCCTTTCTGAATTCGCTTCTTATTTGGACAGCAGCTCAATTTACCAAAAATAAGAACAAAATAGCTTGCAAAATACTGACGTAATAACAATGATACATTTTTCAGCCACTGTCCCAGTATAAATAATTCTATGAAATACAGAGTAAACACATAGAATGAGCCCAACAGTGAGTAGAAAAACCTACAGGTACTCTAGCTGCACATCCACTGTGTACATCCTAGACAGATCAGTTAGCTAAAAAGGTGCATTTTGATAATTTCTTCTCTGATACATGCTTGCAATTCAGCTTTACAGAAGAACTCTGTGCCAGCATGACTTCAAAATCTGCCCTTGTATAACTTTCATCTTTAAAATAGGATTTCAGTGCCAATGGCCAAGAAGTTTTCTTCTTGGAGCATCAGAAATAATTCAGCTCCTCTGCAAGTTCAAGAACTTCAGCTCACTCCTTTGGAGACAAAAACATGCTATCATTCCCTCAACGTGGTTAACTAAAAACCACATTCTCTGTGAAAAAAGCTAAAAAAATGATCTGGAATTGTGCTTCTGGGCTTGGTGTACCTGAGCAAGTTTTCCTTATGCCTTGAAGATGATTCGAACCCAAGTGATTAGATACAGTTTGACTGACTTTTCCATTTCAAAACTTTAGTCAGATGAGAAAAGTAGCCTTACTGTTAGACAAKGACAACTTACACTGATTAATTACTTAATTAGATCTTTACAACAAGYTATACATCAGTAATATGATTGGTTTGATAGATAAAAATCCCATAAAAGGCTGRTTTTTTTCTTAAATATTTACATTATAAATACATTACTACCAGTGTTCAGACATGGAAGCTTGATCCAGCATTCTGTGCCTGAATTTCAGGTGCAAACAAATTTAGTTATTCTATTATTTGTCTAATATTTCATTAATTAGATTTTTACATTAGGAACCAATGCAAGAAAAGTAYTTGTCTGAAATAGGACAGCCTTCTTTTCCTTGTATTGGTAATTAYCAGCTGAGAATCTTTTCAGTCTGGACAGCATGCAGTGTGCTTGTTATTCACTGCTTGAGATTTGAGCTTAGTTCTGACTGAAACCATGAATAAAATTAACTTAATTTATTTTGATTGTWGCAAGTATTTACCTGTATGACAAGCCTATCAAGGACCTAGGCATAATTTACAACATTTCCCAAGGTAGCACTTGTAAAAGAACAAAGGTGTTGATAGACCCATTTTATGTCTTTTTGGCAGGCTTTTGTGAGGAAACTTGCCATGTTGTGTCTGCATTWTGTTGTTTGCACATCCAGTTAATGGGTTTCCTACCCCTGCAACAGACCTAAGAACTCCTTAAAAATCTCCAAAATCACTCAGAAGACCAAATTTGAACAGAATATTTAACTGAAAATATGGAAGGTCAAGGAAATAAACTTGGTTTTTTTTCTTTTAAATAAACTATAGGGTAATAATTTTAAATAAACTAGAGGAAATTTTGTACAGACTCCAGTACATTTGTTTTTTTCAAGTTTGTTATTCCTTTGTTTTACTCTTAATATTATTGTGGATTCTTATATATTCTTTACTTATGTCATCATTGTTGACAACTGTATTTTAGTACTGCAGTGAAATGTCCAGCAGAGCTGTTAAGAAACTAAACTTCCTTCTTCTGGCAGACTCTCTAGTCTCAGTTTTCTAATCTGAATTTGAGTAATAACAAAATTTTTTAAAATATCTCATATTAAAGGAATTCCACAACCTTGAGGCACATGAAAATCATCCAGCTTGAAAACAGACTAGTTTGTCTTTTGATAGTGTGAGTCAGCACTGCATGTATTGATTGCAAACAACACAGGCATTGGAGATGTATGATGACCCAGTTTTAAAATGCATATTGTTGATTAGAATAGTCATTTCATTTTGGTGGTAGAATGAACAACACTGGACGACATCCAGGCCCTTAAAACTGTTAATAGCTGCCCTTCTCCAACAGATGGCCACTGTGTTTGTTTTATAGGATGGTTTGGATCCATGCAGCTTTCTGCATCACCATCTTATTGCAACTAGTGGTGCTGCGGTTGGAAGAGCCACTTCCACAAGCAGATGACATGATGGTGTAATTTATACAAATAATTATCAGCATGCAGTCAAACCACTGTAATGAAAGGATTAACTTCTAGTAATTTGAAGAATGTGTTGGAGTCAAAGAAGAGAGGTTACTACCAGTTGCTCATTCACTGATGGACTCATTTGCTTTGTGTAATAATAAACTTGGTAATTTTTGAAAGAAAAAAGTAATGCATATATGCCTACTAGTATTTATCTTAATGGTACTGCGACATTAGATTGCAGCATGAATGAAAAGCTGATGTGTTTCAATGCCTTGGCAGCTTGCAGTGACCTTCAGGAGAAATGAAATGCTCTGTTGGCTGAGGAAACAATTGAGCTGAAACCAGTCAGGCGCAGTAAACTCAGAGATAGTCTTTCCAAATTAAAAGCTGTTACTAGCAGCTCAAAACAAGGAAAAAAGTCAGAATATAACATCTTGCTGCAAGGTGATTTTATGCTTAGATTAAAGGGGAAGGGGAAAAAAAGGCAAAGTTCAGATCTAAAGGAATTCCCATTAACTTGAAGAATTTGGAGATTAGAATGAACATTAACATCCAAAGGTAGCTGATGTATGAACACACTCTAGAAGCCATAATCTGTTGAAAATCACTGAGATAAATTTAGGCTACTGACCTTTTAGTGCATTAGGGCATGAAATAAATCACTGGCTGCAAGTAGTAAATTTGCTACAATCTAAATGCTTTCCAAGTACTTCTAGCTGTAGAATTTTGCAGTCAAGAGCACTATGTATCAGGAATAACTTTGTAATATTTCAATTACATCTGAGTATTCATGACCCAATCCTGCACTGTTGCATAGCCCAAATTTTTGTTAATACCAATGAGTGTTTCAGAGAATGAGAGAGAAAAAGTCAGGCTTTAAATCAGTCAGCAGTGTCCTCATAAGTTAATGGTTATTTACATACTGATAAAGKGTTCAGCTTAATCTCTGATAAATTTCCACAGATTTCAGCTACAGTGCTTGGAGAAATATTCAGTATTAAAATTCACTMCTCTGGATCCCTTTCTTTACTGAATGTGTGCTGCTTTACAGGTGGGTACCCTGAGGAGGTGAGCCCATAGGTGGGAAGTAACTAGCTAGAGCTGAAAGTTCCAGTCCATGCTTCAAACAGAACAATGTTTCAAGAACAGGTGTTGTAGTCCTGCTTATTGTGCCCTGCTGACAGAGAAGTTTTCTTTTTGTCTGTTCTAGCAACTGTTGTAAGAAGTCCCCTGAACTGCRGATAATATTGTCACCTTCTTTCTTTCCATTCCAGAGCTTTCACTTTAACAGTTTCAAAGAAAAAGAGGGACTTGATGACTTATGTTTGGAGGAAAAAGTTACATCTTCTTCTGTTCTTCTGCATTTTCTTGACTTCAATGTCACTTACACATGTTTCTCTTTGCAGAAGAAATAATAATGTAATCCGCACAGCGCACATCCATCTGTAAATGTCAAAGTGAATTCCTCGAGGTGTCAAAGCTTCATTCTTTCCCCTGATAATTGAGTTGGGTAGAGCATTGACTGGGGAAGCATGGGGTTTTTCTGAGGACCTTAGAAACCAYTGTTCCCTTGAAAACTCAGAGGAGTTATTTGGGTTCAGCACTTTTCAGTATAAGATTTTAGAAGAGATAAAGACAAGTGCTGTCTCACTGCAGCATGACATAATGTTGGTTTTATTTTGCTGGGCCTCATTACAGTCTCTTTGTGAGGGGAACTGGAAAACTGTATGGAAGGGAAAAAATTTGCTTTGTTAGCTGAAACTCAAAGCTCATTTGCTTCACCAGGTCAGCAGCARTTCTGTGGCTCCCACCTTGGCTGGGGCAGTGGATATTTTCTCTTCTCTTCCAACTGACAAAGATTTTAGGAAGGTGATGATGAGCTTACAGTGAAACCAATTGATTTATGGAGTGTTATTCAGGAAAAAGTCCTACATGTTAAAGAATTCAATAAATACCAGCAATTAGATAATTATCAGATCATTTTTATAGGTTAGAATTTTTTTCTCTTTAATATCCAAGGGATCTAGCCAGTCATGCCTGATTTGCAGTGTTACACACTTAGTGCATTTTCCCTTCCCTGAAATGACTATTTGAAGCATAAGCTTTTATACTGCTCAGGGGAATACTGCTCCCCAGACAGCTCTCTTGTGAGRCTTTCAGGGAATAGCATGGAGGAAGTTATTTCCTGTACAAATTTCTCAGCAAACCCAGAGAGCTGAAAATTCYAGGTTTCCTTCAATTCTGAGGTCGTACTAGCATCTAAAGAGACAAGAGAGGTCAGGTGTCATGTACTGGTTGATCCTTAAAATGCATAGATACATAAATATATGTGTAAATATATACATAAAGCTACTCAGATTAACAACAATAATGATAATAGGAATAGTCACATCTGCCCTGTGATCTGCTCTTAATTCCTGATAATCTAGCAGTCAAGATGCCATTTTCTACTGTGCTTATTGTCACCCAGATCTCTTTAACTTTAAGATGACATGCAATGAAAAGTTCCTTATTCCACAACATCAATTCAGGAAAAAGAAAAGGAATAGAAAAAAAAAATCTCAACACCTTTCTGTCTCATTTTTAATTCTACACTGTTTTTACTTCTCGAATTTACGAAATCTGTTTATGAAACTCTTGTATTTGGCCTTTCTTCAGTGTTTGCCTTACACTATGTYCACAGAAGTATGGAATCTAAAATCATAATGCACCTGCCCTCTCAGCACATTGTTGGAGTTTGGACCTCTATACAGCTTGCTTGGCTCTCTGCATAATGCCCTGTTTGGCAAAGATATTCAGATAGTATATCCTATTTATACGGTGTTCTCAGAGTGTGGTGAAGTACAGAGTGGGAGGATTATGCTATTATAATAGTTGACCTTGCATRCAGTAATCAAGACAATAAATAAGTTACAAGAATTGTAACTTATGCAGAAATGGCAACACAAAAGAGGAGAGGAAAAGCAAAAAACAGAGGCACTGAAAACCCAAAAGATAAAGATCATTCTCATTGACAGCAATCACTGGATATGTATATACCTTATATTTCAAGCTAGTTTTTACAAGGATAAAAAAGAGTTTTTTCATCTTATCCCCCCTTGTTAGTCATTGGGGTTTTTTTGTTTCCGGTATTCTTCTCATCTTATATTTTGCTTCTTTACCCTTCCTACTCCTCAGCTTTTGGGGATATTTTTGAAACTATGTGTAACGTAATCCTTTCATGTTTGACTGTCCAACTTGKTAAGCTGCACAATTATCAAAACTTTATCAAAGTTTGAGATTACCAGGTATTTGTTTTAGGTGAGTATAACATTACAGGAAAGCAAGGGGTTTATCTGCAATTTTTCAGAAATATATGTATCTTTATCTAGCAATGAGTGAAAGACAAAATGGTGATTGCCTGTTAGGGGGTCATGTACTAGTCTTACTGGGGAAATTTTTTAAAGTCACAAAGTTATAAAGTTATAAAGTCATCATAAACAAGAGGCTTGGTAGTCAGCATTATTTATTGGATAACAAWTCACTACTAAGAATACAAGGTTTTCAATTGAAAAGAGACACATTACTCTGTGTTGTTTAGTTTCTCTTTGGCAATTTTGCAAGTATTCTTTTTAAAAACACAAGATACAGCCAATAGAAGAAGACAACAAACTGTGACATAGGTCAATACAAACTGAAAGTCTGCAACAGTTTCAAAAGAATATTTGTCCCAAAAAATTGTGTCAAGAATCCATAATTTTTTCTGACATGGAAAATGTCCAAACTATGCCCAGCAGCTGGAGGAGCACAACCTGAATAATGACTCTGACTTTTTCTGTATGTCCACCTTAACCCATAAGTCCAAATTTTGTGCATTCCTGAAGATTGGCCTTTACAAATCAATATCTCAATATGTGCCAGTTTGGATAAAGAAAAATTTAGGTATATAAGCTTTGAGGGGTTGAAAACTTYCTGTTTTGAAAACATCTGTAGTTGTTTCTGCTATATAAAGTATGTTACAACCTTATGAAGGGTAACACCACTAACACCACTATCTTGAATAATTATTTAAAGAGGAACACCAGTAACACAAATGTTGGCCCTGGCTTTGTTCTTGCTCATGTGCAGTAAGTGAATCACATGAAGGGTGTAGTCCACACTCTAAGGGGACATCAAATGCATACATTTGCATTTAAAATACTTGCTTTATTTATTGATGAAAAGGCATTATTTTTATAACAGTGTTGATTAATTTAAATAAAAGTGCTTCCATGTATGCACTGCAAGTGTCCTTTTGAAATCACAGCAGAGGCTGCTGCACACTCYATTATTTAAACCTGCTCTACTTTTGCTTTGGGCACTTTGTTGTCTTTCATGAATTCTTTCCCCATCTATCATCTGTTGTATTCACKTTCTTTTCTGAAGGAGACTTACCCATTTGCTCTTACTGATCTGGAAATGAGGAATTCCAGTGCAAATTCAAAAAGTTTGATTAAAATCAAGGCATTTTGCCTCACTGTGTTGACTGTACACTASTATTTGTTCTTCAGTGTAAAGCATGGCTGGACCCATTCAGCACTGAGAAGGGAAACAGGAGATTCCAGTTTTAATACAAGCAAAGGAATTATGGTGAAACAGTTGCCAGAAGTCAATCTACAAAAACTGGAGGAGCAGAAAGACTTAATTTATTCCTTTTGTCACTATAAATAAAACAGTGGGATTCCAAGAAAAAAAACAGCCACCTTCAGCCAAGACCAATCTTTCATTTCAGAACAAGAGAAAAAGATACTGTCTTCTTCTCTCCTGTCAGCCAGAACCCTTCCTGAAAAATTCACAAGTTCTTCCTGGAGACACTCATGCCTATTGCTCTCCTCAGTGAGCCTTCTTTCTCATGCTGATAGTCTTTCTAGTCACTCTTTGAAGCTCAAATGTGACCTTTGAAGCTCCRGCTCATGACAGCAGAGAGCTAATTTATTTATTTTTAATTTCCAGTTCTTTAAGCTCTGTCTCTGTTTCAGATGCAGTACTTAAAAATCTACATTTCCCTGAATCCAAAATGAGCAGTGAGAAGCATCCAAAAGGGTTCTAAATATGAAAAGAAAATTGAATTCATCATTTAGCTGCATTAATTAAAATTTTTTATTTGTTCAAGTGCCTTCATTGTTTATTTTAATATCAATATTTTATTAGGCATTGAGAAAAGAAACTGCAGTTCTTGGAAAAATGCAAATTCACTTTTGTTGCTTTAAATAAAAATGCAAATTCCTTCTTCCCACTTATCTCTTCAAAAAGAGAACACAGCAAAAAAAAAAAAGAAAACCAATTCTTTCTACGACTTGCATTTTCTTCCATGTCCTTGGCCACACAGGACAGTTACATAGTGCAAACCAAAAACATTAATTAAAATGACCTTGGTAAACAGGTGAAAATCTATTTGTGGATATTGTTTTCATCTTAGCTGTGTATTTTGTGATACATCAGGGGCCAAATTTATGAATGAAATCACCCTTTCACTGATATAWAGTGATGGACATATGAACACAGGCACAGAGGTCAGAGCATAAACTAAATCACTTCACTTTAATTTAGTGAAAAAAAAAATTCATATATTAACCCTCATTTAGGGCAGTGTGGGTGCCCACCTCTTCATGAAGCTGCTTTATAACTGTAAAGAATTTGAAGCTCTTCAGGGAAAGGATGTCATCCCTTGTCAAAAATTAATATATTCATATGCTTGAAGCGTAAAGGATTTGTTCATAGTGCAGCTACAGAGACAATTTCAGTGTACCATGTAGGCACAGATCTAGGATTAAACTTTATAGACTACTACTAAATTGTATTGGTAATGGCAACATAAACCTTGGGACAGGGTAATTTACCCTACTTGTGTGAAGMATTTAGGCATACTCTGTTTTAATGTCCGTGCAGGTGCCTATCTCAATATAACTATCAGCTTTGACATATTAGCGAGTGACCGGGTGACAATATGTTACCAGGCATCAGTGGCTCCATGATAACAGTGCACTGTGCATGCTCCATTTCCTCATGATAAATGGGAGGAATTTGATATGGGTTACCCTCCTTAAGGAGAGTCAGCTTCTTGACATGTACGGAGGATGCTGCTGCTGCTGCTGCAGAGTAAGATAATGCGTAGGAAYATCGGAGCAGCTGATTCCCAGGACTTCATTTCTGTGTTAAAGATTTATGTGAGATTTCAATCCAATTTAAATTAAATCAGTGGGATTCTGCCCTGCAGGTGGAACRTTAAGATTATTGCATTAGTACACATTAAAATCTGTATTGTTTAAATCTATGATTTAAACAGTCACCCAGTGGTAAGTGTAAGTGGGCATATATTAGTTCTATCCCATCTGGAAAGAGAATAAGTCACACCAGTCTAAGGCCAAATTTACATTGCAGGTTTTATTGGCATATCTATATTAGCCAAAAGCCTGACTGTGCACACTCTGGTAGACACAATTGTAGAAGTGAAGGTACTTGAAAATACRCAAAAAAGGCATTAAGAATCTTAAGATTTTGTCATCAGTAATCTTCCTTCAAAGTTTTTACTCTTCTGGTCATTTTAAATATAACACCCTTGATCAAAACAGTAAAGAAGGCAGAAGTTTTAGTTAAAAAGTCAACAAAAAACTGTTTTGACAGTGTGTGTTATTCAGTTCAAGGAGCTGGCTTAAGTTGTACCTGCAAAGAAAGCTATTTTATCGGAGTGATCTATTTCTGTACTACAAATGAGTGGCTGGTGTAATTCTATCAGTGCAGCTCTTATCACCAAACCTGCTAAGTGCAGCCAGGCTCTCAAGATAACTTATTTATCATAGGAAGAAGAAACGTGTTCTGGAGTAAAGTWTACTCCCTGGAATACAGTTTTACTGATTTAAATTGCCTTGTCAAGAGAAGTATTTTGCTTGTCATTTTCTACCACAAACAACTCTTACATTGGCCCTGACCTGAAAAACTTTTTTACTGTGTAAGTGGTCTTATCAGGTCTTATACCAATATATTGTTTTCACTAAAAAAGTTAAAGTAATAACTGCAGTGTCTGTGTAAAGTTCTATTAAAAAAAAAAGTTCTAAAAGAAAAAAAAGTTCTATTAAAAAAAATCCTTTCTAGGCCAATATTTAGGCTGCAAATTTTTTTTTTTTTTGGAAATTGTAACTGGGTGCTTGGAGTTTTTTACATAAGGACTTATCTTTCTGATCTGGTTAACTTGTAATGCCACAGAGGTTTGCTTTGCTGTTTTAGTGGGTTTTTTAATTGGAATGAATAAAAATTTTATTTTGACCATCCAAGGTTCTGATCCCCTCTGCTGGATCCTCCTTTGTCAATGTGCCGCATCCTGAGAATTCCATATTTATATTCAGTTTCTCTGCAACACAAGTTTCACATAGCTACATTGACAGACAGAGATAGAGTACAAATAAAACTCAAAAATCAGTTGGGTTTTTTAAGTTTGGTTTGGTTTGGTGTGGCTTGGTTTAGTTTGGTTTGTGGGTTTGTATTTGTTTTTTTTTTAATAGCATAATCCACAGGCTTAATTTAATTGCAACAGTTAAAGAAAACTCTCAAAGCAAATCTATGTCTTCAGGCATGTTTATTTGGGGATTTTAGCAATTCCCTTTGCTATACTGTGTATTTCTCCCTTGTTTCTATCCAGAATTTATCAACTATTGCTTTCAGGATCCTCAGGAATCTTGTCCTTCACTGTTTTTTTACCTTAACTGAGGTATGTCAGASTAAGGTAGCAGTGTTATTATTCCACATAATTTTACTCAGTTTTTCTGAGTGATAAGCTACTTAATCTCATCTTTATCAAATTCAAAAGAGAGAYATCCTCTGTCTTCACAATGGAACAAAGAGTCCAGACCCTGTAGTTATTGTATCATGTTGATAACGAACGTCCGATACAAAGATTCCCTGATCATTGCTAATACATACATGAAATATATTTATAATCAACTATGTAACACTGAAGAGTTACTGTATTCTCATAAACATCCCATATCTCAGAAATCCTACACTCCAAACACAAGCATTGGCARTTTAATGCTTACCTTTGCATAACCTGTGCAAAATTAGAAGTGTAGCTGGGATACTTTTCAGAAAGAGGGAGAACTCCATAGCAGTCATCTTTTCCTACTATAAGTTCAGATGTGTGAAGATGCTGTTACTTGGCAGCCACCTTTGCTTGAGTATTTCGTAATAAAGATAGGCAGCATTCACATGATGCTAACAGGATCACAAGAAAAGCAAATTCAATATTTTGTATAGGTGCAGGAACTATATGAACTTTGATATTCTTAAGAATTCTTCATAGGCAGTAAACATTTTTTAAGCAGCTAATCTTCACATGAGTTTTCTGTTGAGTAGGCAGCCTTTTCTCCTGGAGGGAAGTATGAAAAATATGGAAAACTGAGTTCACTGACAGCTGTCTGGAATCSCTTTGTTCAAGGACAGAAAATATAGCATGCTTAAAACTTACATGAGAACTAAATTTTTAATTCAGGCTCCATAGAATTAGCAGCAGCATACTTTATATGAGCACAGTTAAATGTAAAGCATAATCCCTTATCTCTTAGAAATGTTTTTAACAGTCCAGAGGGATTAATGGTATCAGTTTCCCTCAGCTATTTTGGTTCAACCAAATGCTTAACTTTTTTTTGGCCATACAAGTAAATTTTATACTAATGGCAATGTGGAGACATAAATGCCCTATAATTATAGGGCTCTATCACTTAAGGGTTGTAAAAAGCCAAGATGCCACTAAAAGAAGGAATTTTGGCAGAGTATATTAGCTAAGAAAAACCCTAATTTTATCGGAAGATACCATCTATAAGATCAGCCCTTGGAGTCCTCTTAGGCCAACATTTCTCATTTGTGACTGAAAACAAGTCTGACAATGTAGTGACACTACAACCTGTTGAAAACAAGGGCAGCTTTTTGTGAATTGCAAAACTGCAGATATTGCATGGAGATCAGTTATCAGATAACTAGATCTTTAGCAAAAACTGTATACAAATTACAGTCATTATTAAGGTATGCTTAATTTAAAGGAATCTCTTTATAGACAGTTTTAGTTATTGTGAGCTGCAAATTATTTGAATAAACTAGCCAATGCAAATTGTTTCTGACACTGCAGGCAATTTTTAATCTAACTCCCCACTGTACTGTAAAGCTCACCTTGTTCATAARTTCAAGGAAGGCACTGGGGGGACAAATAGTTAAAAGGCTAAAGAAGACTGCTTCCTCATGGGTGCAGCCACTCTGCTGTGTGAAGCACAGAAATTAACTTGTAGATGAGTTCAAGTACACTCTCATGCTCTGAGCCTGAGCAAGMCTCGYTTGTTTTGTCCTACAGCRAGGACCTGTCRCTGCACTGGCAGTGCTGCTGCTGTCACAYAGAATGCACTTGGCAGGGCAGCCTCACTTGAGCTTCTCAAAAGCCACAGGATAGTGTCCCATCAACAAATTGGTCTGATTTGGTGGCTACTTAAATTCTGATGTATGCCAATCAAAGATCTCTRTAGTTCTTCTAAAGAGTCAATCTCTTAATTACTAGTTAAGATTTTGATGGTACCACTTCACACAATGGCCACTGCACACAATTAATCCCCATTTCTGTTACCATATCCTAAAATAACTTCAATATTTAAGTTCTAGTCTGTTAGTTGGCTTCTCTCTTTGCTTAAAATACTTTTTAGCATGAAGATGGTTATTGTTGGAATCCATGGAAAACAGCATATATTAGAAATGTGTTCTTTTGAATGGAGGAGAGTGATTTAATCAGGATATAKAAGCAGTTTCTTTTGAGATACTGTTCTGACAGTATCTTTAATGACAGGAATTTGTCCTGTCATTAAAGTCCAAAGGAGAGAGTAGAAGCATACTTATGTCAGTTATGCACTTTTACAAAACTGCCAACTCTGGCATTTACACCAACAGTCACAGTGTAAAGAAACATGGACTTACAAATATACACACTCAAAGCAGCCCTACTGTGGGAGTGGTGCTCCAGGAAATGCCAGGATTAAGGTGTTTATGACATCTTCATTCAGATCCCCATGGTGTGGATCAGGAATCACATAGTCACAGCCTGATTTCTATGCACTTTTCCAGGGCACAGAGGATCACCACATGCAGCTGCATGGTGCTGTTCTTTGTCCTCATGGTCCAGTAGGCCTTTACCCAGAACTGTGTGCAAGCTGTTTTTGCTTTGAATATAGTAGTGTGGTTTTTCTTATGCTTTTCCTTACTCGGGTACTCACTACTATCTTGCCTGAGTGATTTGCAAATATTAATAGTTGTTCTTCACAAAGACCTCTAAAATGTGAAGTATTAATTCCAATTCACAGGTTAAAAATTTAAACATAGGGWGATTAAAATTGTCTACTGATTTAGGAAGCCCTGTTTGAGATGTTGAAAAAGTAGACCTTTTGCAGCATTATACAGCAGCCTGATTAATCAAAACATTTTCTGCACCTGCTACTGTCAGAATTTCTGCAAATCAGACACCAGGATAATGTGAGCAAGGAAAAAATGAGAAAAGATTAATSTGATTTAAAAAATTCTCAGATAGTCACATACAAACTCTGTGACTCAATCATATCTCCAACATGGCTTTGCCATTAAAATATGTTCTATTCCAATTTGCCTTATCRTTTGCCTTATTCCTAAGCACTCTTCATCTTCCATAGGAGGTGAAACAAAAGCAGCTCTCAATCWTCTTCTCTGTGTATTCCAGAGTMATTTGTACAGCATGTCTGTCACCAAACCAGGCAAGGCTCTTGCTAAAATAGAAAACAGAAATAAAATTTGAAGATAATATGTTGCATCCCTCARTAATTGATTTTATGGCATCTTAAAGGTGCTTAAGCATTCCTCAACAGACCTGAGACACCTCCTCTTCCCTTCTTGCTTAGGGAAATATTTATTAATATACAGATAGTGAGACCACTGTAGCACTGTAGAGTTTAGAGTTCTATAGCACTCTAGAACTTACAGCTATGATCATTATAGATCAGCATTACAGGGGAAAGAAGCAGAGATTGCCGGGTGGTTTCACAAATCATCCTGACAGCCATTTCAGCCTATMCTCCCAGACTTCTGAATGCTATTCCTTACACCATCTCATTCTCTTTCTTTTAAAGCAACCTGTTAATCTTTCTTGAGGTATTCCCATGTCTTACCACACTGTGGTGTGTCTTTCTCAGASCCTCTCCCATAGCAGTTTCCCTGATGACATGCCTTTTATCTACCTCTTCACCCATCTAGTTTTTCTTATCTCATTCTGCCTTTTCTCTCTTCTTCTTTAGCATCTTCAGCTTGWAGGTTGTCATGGACATCCCATTCCAAATTCTTTATCTTGTTCTTCTCTTAACTTAGATTCCTGGCCCCACTTCTGCTTCATGCTTGCTYTTCTACCTGCTCTTGTTGAATRKACCTCTGAGGCCCAYGGATGCCCAGKAAATCCTARTCATTTAATGGATCCAAATCTGAAACCCTCTCCTCATCCTGTCTCCTACCTTTCTGGCTGAGCTGTCCTGTTGGCATTCTGCTGTTCCATCTCTGCATCATGTGCTTAGGTTCCCTCCTCTCCCCCAGACATTCAAACACTCCTCCTGCTACACAGCTGCTCCTCCATCACCACATGCCCAAGCACAGTGTGTACCTATCTCTTGCCTGCTTGTCACCTGAGCTAGGTGGCTTTCTCCCAATGAGCTGACTTGGGTGCCAGCTCATGTCACAGGCTCAGATCTGTCCTTGGGATGAGCCACACCACAGTCTCAAGCTGGTTTATGCCAAATGAGAACAAGTTCAAGAAAAAAAAAACCACCATCTAAAAGCCTAACCTGCTAAGTATGTGAGTATTGATTTTTTTTTTCCCCCATGAAAATATTTGTTTTCATTTGAGAAAAAGCAAAAGACACATCTTTGGCACTCAGTTCATATCTGTACAATATTTGGGGACTTTGCTTCCAAACCACTGCAGACTCTAAAATCAAAAAAAACTTATTTGTCCCCACAGGCATTCATTATATGTTTTCTTGCTATTTCTTTGTTTAGTGCTTATTTTAGCATTAGTGTTTCCAAAGTCTCTTTCTTTGAAAGGGCTGGAATTTACCAAATTACCAGATACTTAGGATGAATGCTTTAAGCCCCTTTTATTCAAATCTGGGAAGGTCACARACAACAGGAATTAAGATTTTCAATGGAAAGTATTAGGCAACTTTACATTTTCTGATATTGAAACAAACTTCAGACCRTGGACTGATTAATAGCTGTAGAGTTAATAAGTATGCAGAAGACGTAAAAAGAATCGATCAGCTCTCTATGGAATCTTTTGAACAGCTTAGTAGCTTTGGCACAAATTTATAATATGTTGTTGCTTTTTAAAATGCTGTACACACAAGAGAAGACTGGAGAAACAATCCTAAYCCACTTACAATATTTTCCTTTCCTTTCCTTTCCTTTCCTTTCCTTTCCTTTCCTTTCCTTTCCTTTCCTTTCCTTTCCTTTCCTTTCCTTTCCTTTCCTTTCCTTTCC
>CADDXX010000331.1:368228-402215 GCA_902810485.1 Alauda arvensis
ACCTGAAGAGTATAATTCAGGCTTTTTTGTCTTTCTGAATCTGTTTCCTTCTGTCTTTCCATCCTTCACTCTCTAACTTAGTACAAACTGTTTCAGTAAACAAGAACATGGAACTGCAAGTGAAAGTCTGTATTTTTAGGTAAGACATAAGCAATATGAAAAATAGAGCATGAGGAAGCTTGCACAGTTCTCAAATCTGGAGAGTGTTTATTTTTCATCACCTAATTTATCACTAACATTCAATTTATTTTTGTGTTTACATTCTTAATATCTGAAAGGACATGAAATTATGTCCATTATTTATATGGRARRAGTCCAAACTTAAAAAGTTGGCTGWTTTGAYATTCATATATGACTCCTAAAYKMCTAGCATTCCTGAAACTGTATTTTAACAATTCAAAGCAGCCTGAAGTGACCAGATCAGTTTTACTTGTATAATAATAATAGAATCATGGAGTATTTCACCTAATACTACCTAAAACTAAACCACATGAGTAACAGCATCCTGAAGRTGCTCCTTGAGCTCCAACAATCTYGTTCTGTCTCTTCCCTGGGGAGCCTGTTCCAGTGACTGACCAGCCTCTCAGTGAAATGTCCARTCTGAAYATCCCCTGATGCACCATCATTCTATTTCCACATGCCTGGATAACWTCTGTTTRAAAMAATAAAAATATTTTAATGCCTGAAGATTTAGTCTCTAGAAAAAAAAAGTCTAACTGAAAAAAGTTTAACTTTTCAAACAAGGTATTCTCATTTGCTTCACAATCTCCTTTATGACAGCTGTGAAAGGTGGTGTGTACATCCAAATTAGCTCAAACCTCTCTAGATGAAACATTGAAATGTCCGACTCTCCTATCTTATGGTGTTCATTTTGAGTATTTCAAATACAGATATCTTTTAGTCTCCAAGRTACCTTGATTTTTCAGGAACTGCCTGTCTCCACTTTGAACTTGTAATTCAGCTCCAAGCCATCTGGAATGAGCACCCAGTATCGCACCTAACAATTGCAGTGCACTCAGCTCTGTAAAGCTGCTGTTTCACAGCCTATAGCAAATTGCCTGCTTAATTACAATGAGCTTCTACAATCCAATACTATTGACATTGACATAAGCCAAGTACACATAAATGTGGATATTCAAMTTAAAACATTTTAGATTCTTTTCTTTAAGATTAAGTAGCTCTTGCTTAATGGCTGTATTATCCCTTTGCTAAAAGGAGTCTTCGTGATAATATAGGAGCCATAAAAATGCAACATTCTAACACATTTTTGCTACTTCCAACAAAGCTACATTAAAAAGCTTTTTTTTTTTTTTTTTAAGATTTTCTGGGAAACATAAAACCAGACATTGACAATATTTCAGGACATTCCACCAACTGGTAGAAAACAAGCTATAGTACCCAAACTCCCAAGCACAGATAAGCTGTGCACATCCTGACAGGTTCATGTCTAATCTGTTCTTAGARACCTTCACCAAAGAAGACTACACAACCTCCCTAAGCAGTCTAATCTGCTGCCTGTCTGCACCATTCACAAGTCTAAARTAATGCCTGAATTAAGTCTGTAGTTTCTTCATGTTCCTATTCTGTCAGGAGCATATCATGTGTAAGATGTCTCCCTCCCTCCCTCCCTCCCCACAAGTGGCCATACATTCCTGCCTCCCTTTGAGACCTGACATTTATTTATGCCAATTCTGCAGTTTTTTGCTCTGACTATAAATCAGACTGATGAAATGGCATGCTTTTATTTAAAGACTAGACTTTTTGCAAGTCCAGTTTAGAGGTCAGCCATGTGAAGAGCTAAATCAGCATAACTGAGGGGAGACAAATCTCCTTGGGGGAGCTAGAATGAATGGCTAAATGGAGAGAAGATGAATTGTGTTTGGACTGTTAAAAATGGCACAGTTAATGTTAAACCACAGTCTGCWGGTTGTCATCACAAGACCAGCTCCTTACTTGTTCCCAGTGGGTTCCTGATCAGTAGYTGAATTTAAAATAGAAAGTAGTCAGGAAATCATATTATGATGGATGAAAGATGGCTGAAAGATGATGGAGCTGAACCTGYGTAACTGCTAGATAGCATGAAAGGTATGGTTCCCAAACTATCTGCTTGCTCTGTTTTCCCTCTCATTTTTCCAKCCTCAGTTACTCCTTGTCACCTTTTTCACTTGTCTTGCCCCCTCCTTTGAATGAGTTCTGGTGTGCCTCCAGCCTCCCAGTGCTTTTATTATGCTCAGTATCCGGGCAAAAATGTACTTGCCCTTTTTGGTGGGATAATGGGCTGCCCTGCTTCAGCRAACTGCCAGATGAGCAGCAGCAGCTGAGTCTGTGCCGTAGGTGGGGGCAGGAGAAGGAAACTGCACTGTCACTGAGTGTAGCTGTCCCATCAGAGGGGTTTTAAAGTCCTTTACACCATAACAAATATCAAGATGTTATTCACTCTTTGTGCTAAACTAAGCATGGGCCAAGGATGGAGTCTTGTCTGCTTGGCTTTCCACAAGCAAAGCCAGGATCTGTAAAGCTGTGGCTGCTKGGGTTGCAGTCTAGTTCTGTCATGCTCCATTCTTACTTGTTTGACTAGATCCATTGAATTCAAGTAAACTCAGCACAGTTAATAAGTATTCACACTGGGGAAAAAGGACTCTAGAAGGGATAATTATTTTAATCAGTAGAATAAATTTAATTTTCCTTAAGTCTAACAGAAACAAACTGACTGCAAAACCGGTAAAACCGCAAAACAGCCCAAGAAAAGAACAGAACATAAAAACTATGCAGCAGTGTTTGAAAAATAATTTGGGGCAAACCTTGCCTTATTTCTTTCTCTGAAGGTAGTGACAGATTTGAGTTTCAGTCCAAGTCTGTCCCTGAGATAAAGGTCAGCACACCCTCGCTCTCCACTTGAGGTCTTGGTAGGTGGGTGGCCTCACTCATCCTGTTAGACCTCTTTAGAGAGAGGAGAAACAACACAAGTCATCAGGAAAGGACAAGTGTCGAGAAGAAAACCTCACTCAGAGTTATTAAAGCATCTTACTGTATGAATACCTTGGCAGGCTAGACCTGGACTTTGATGCTCTCTCAGCTTTTATACAGTTTGTTGTGCTAAAAATTGAAGTAATTTGAAGRGACCAACACTGGAAATCCTCCTTTGCCCTCAATTCCAATTTTTAGTGTAAATATTGGCCTTTTCTTCACTATTGCTCTATTTTTTCATATATTCCTAAACACCTGCAACCATAACCTCTGTCCAGATGTTTAGATTACTTAATTTTAACCAAAAACAGAACAAATGCATATACCAGAGGATACATGAAACTTCATGTCAGATATAATCTTGCATGAATGATTAATGATGTGCTCTTTTCTTCTTACTATTTAGCTTTGTGTTGGCAGCCTCAGCAGCAAAAAGTTGTGATCATTATTTATGTGGCTGATATCTCACATTTGTTTTCAAGCTTGGGAAAAATGGATTGTACATTTGAAAAACAATAGCTGGGCATAGTCACTAATTTACTATTTACTTCTCCCCTTTGAAGTTTTTTTAAATATTAGATTGGTATTATGRGTTGCTTATCCTACAGAGTTATTGCCTTATATAAGACTAATTATACATACAATAAGATTTAAAACATGTATAGCTTGTTGAAATATTGATAGCATAGACATTTTTGCTGCATTTACAAAAARGAACTTGTATTTTTCTATGGTAATATTGGATTGTGTAGTAAGAAAAAACAATCAGTTTCAAATYCAGTTGTATATTGTATAGTACTATTTATAGTAGGATTTATACTGAAACAAACACAATTTTTCTGTGGTGAAGAATTGCACAGGTAACAGCTCTGTCAGCTTATAACTTTCAAATAAAAAAGTCCACTTTTGCTTAGGATTTTCATATTGTTCTGGCTAAATTAAAAGTTTGAATTTTACYCTTAAAGCAACAAATTATTCCAATGACTTATTATTATATGTCTTAAAGAGTTAATCAATGCAAGAACATTCCTTCTAAGAAATATTCTTGTTTTCAATGACTATTCATAAATTTTGAGGGTTTGTCCCTCAAAGCAATTGTATGTCACTGTTGCTTTTTCAAACTTCTTCATGGTATATTTGAAAAGTTACTTTCAGTGTTGCAGAATGGCAAGATCTCTTCTTCTTAGTTGCTGAAATAGGGTTGTTGAAATAAGTACAGAAGTCAACTGTAGTCGTTGTGATTCTTTGTTAACAAAAGTGTATTCCTAGTTAATCTGCACAACCAAAGAGTACTGATATATTGTCTCTAATCCAACATTTTGTACTGTGAAATACCAGTCGTGACAGTATGAATTTCCTTAGATATTGGACAGATATACAACACATGCRTTTTCTTAATTCAGTCAGTTTTCTGAAGTCTGAGTGTGTATCAGTATATAAAAGGCTGGATAAAATATTTTTTTTGTTTCTTTTGCTGTCTAATCTGATTGGGTTCTTCTTACTGCAGGACCAGCTTTATTCAAAGTTTGTAGAGGGCCTTTAGAATTATACTCTATTCTTTAAATATTCTTTTTTCTTATCTGTATCTGGAAGAAAACTTTGAGCCTTCTTTTTTAAGTCTAATCACCTGCTAATTATTCTGAACCTACAAAAAGAACARTAACAAAGTATTTGTCATTTTCAGCCCCCAGCATGATATACAGCAGTTATTGTTTTGGGTACAGTGAACACTTTTAAAAGCTGATTCATGCAGTGTTTAGCATATCTTTTTAGACTGCTCTTTTGAATGTCAATTAGATTGAACCAGAAAATTTAACAGCAATAGCTAAGTACAAGAAAGGATTTACGTGTATTATATATATATCTTATGTCAACATGTCATTGCACRTCTATGAAAGAGAGAAGAGAATGAAGGTTAAAGAGAAGAATGATTTGCAATTGCCTACTGAGTTTTAGGCAGAAATAAGAGTAAACTAGAAAGCTGCACCACCACAGAGATTGCATTCAATAATTCATGTACTCATGAAGACTGACAAAAGTGTGCTGTTTACAATTTTAACACAAGTTGATCCCTGTTATTTTTAACTGAAAGCCAAAAGGAGTTCTGAATAGAAAAAAATAATGAAGGAAGAAGACATTGAAACAGGATTGAAAACTGGAGAAAATAACAGTAAATTGCATGTTATTAATTTCATTTTAGTTTAATASTCTTTATAGTAGTACAGAGAAAAGTTGCTACTTAAAAAGGAGTCCAAAGGAGTCCATTTTACACTACTCATTACAAGATCTGCAATGAGACTTTGCTGTGCTGGATGAGAGAAGACTTTTCTGTAATTAAGATCCATCTTCAAGAAGTCCTTGTTCTGTTTCTTCTGTATTGAACTCAGGGAGGTGGCCTTTCCCTGGTGTCAGTCGCTGCACTGCACACAGCTGTTGAGAAAGGCACAGCAGAGTGTACTGCTCACSTTACCAGCAGTGGGACTGGAATAAGATTCTGAGGAAAAGTACCCTGTGATTTGTCAGAAACTCTCTCTGATATCTGAATTTTCAAAGTTGTCTCAAGATAAAGACCCATATAGGGAAAGATACAAATTTTTACAGGCAAAGAATGTAATTTGAAGTATATATATGTTTGAATTTACTAATTCAAACCGGTTGATGTCCTTGGTCTTTGCAAATATTTTATGATATCGATGAAATTAAACAAATAAACAAAAAAAACCAACCAACCAAATGAACAAAAGCAAGAAAACCCAACCTCACAGCAATCTGAAAATCAAGAGTACAAATAGAAATATCTACAGAATTAAGAAATCTTAGAGCCTTTTCTGGTTCTGATCACTAGTAATACGCACTCCAGAATTCCACACATAACTTATATTTAATGGTCTTAAAATTTTAAGTGACACAAGTCTCACAGGTATACTGTTTCTGACATCACAAATGTACTAGTGAACCATCTTCCAAACTCAGTGTTTCTCCTTCAAACCAATACAAGACTTCARAATTTGGTCTACGCTTTATAAAGAAAAACATCTTTGAAGAGGTAGTTATTGYTGACATCTTGTTAGGGGATAGAGAAATCAAATTAAAAACACCAAAATTTTGCAAYTTTTTCTGGGAATTCTCAATAATTTATGATGACCATACTGCATGTGTTAGTTTTAGAATGTGCATATAGTTTGGCATTTCAAACAATCAATACTAAGCCCAGTAGCACTAATTATTTTTTCATTGATGATCCGATGACTCCTCAGTTGACTTTGGATCTTTCGATAAAATGTRTTGTTGGGATTATCTCAGAGTTCAGAAGACTGTGAGAATGCCAAAAAAMCACAAATATAATCAAATTTAAAGGTCATAAAATGATGTAAAAGAGACTGAAATGGTTGTCTGGTGTGCAAAAATATGACAGCATTCTGACTACAAAGTATATTAAAATCAAACGACAAGGGATTGCATTTTATGTTGTCTCAGAAATCAAATATTGCAGCAGAGCAGAAAACTAAAATGTTTTCTGAGAAAAGTTAACTAATGAAGATAACCTGTAAGGGAAAGTGACGAACTTCCACATTAAGAGGAATRAAAATTTAGATCTGTTGAAGATATGTGAAAGCCAATATATATTCTAACAATGTGTAGACACCTGCAGACTGGAAACAGGTGTGTGGCTGCACAGAAGATGCTACTCAGGGGACTTCATTTTGCCTTGTCTGAGTTGAAGTCCCAAGAGCAGCTGGGCAGCGAAGAAAAAGAAAAAAAGACATTTTTATAAAGTGAAAAGAGGTTTACAGGTTAAAGGACAGAGAGGTCTGAGGAATGGAAGCTTAAGGTAAAAACAAAAGGCAGGAAAGAAAAATTTAATGAGAATGCATTCATAAGAGAGGTATGAATGGTGATAATAGTTCAGTCTACTGAAAATCTAAGATACATAAAAGTATGCTACGGCTTATAATACAGGAATAAAGAAAAAGAGCTAGAAGTCACATTAAAGAACCAAATATGATATAATTTGTACAAGAGAGATATACCAATTACCCCTTTTAATTCAAATTGCATAAATTGTACAATAAAATATTTGTTTGTCCAAGTACAGACAGTGGAACAAGGGATATATTCTTTGTCCAATACATCACATTTTGACTCTAGACTTTGATCCCTAGAAGACTGTAGACCCAATACAGACCAGGTAGATAAAACTTTTTGAGAGTATTTTTAATAATATGTGGCAGAATTACCCATTGGCAACTGAGGGTTTTGACTGTGGGTAGAGAGTGCTGCAGGGATATGATGTYCAGCAGTTTCTAAGAATGTGTCTGTGAGAAGACTTCAGTACAAAAGTTCAAGAAAATATTTGACGGAAGCATTTTTCTGGACTGATTCCAGCCAACAAAAAATATTCACTGGTACTATGAGGGCTGAAGACAACATGAATGAGAATGACAGTGAATTGACAGAGTTCACAGCTTGTCAGAAAAGAGCCCGGAGAGCAGAATAACATGCAACAAATGAGCAGGCACTGAGCAAACACTGAGATTTGAGAAGTAAGCTTAAGGGGAAAGGAGGTAGGTGAAACAGGCAGTTTTCAACAAATAATTTTAAATGTAAGGTTCRAAGTGTTCCACTTGTATTGAAATAGAGAAAGGAACCAGTATGGCTAAATCCAAGGCTGTKTAATGACTGCCAGATAAGCAGAAAAATTAAGCAAAGGGAAGAATAGATTGAATTTCCATGAACAAAATATAGGAGCAAAGCAAAGACCACAGAGACACTGCACAGAGCTAAGGAGAACATAAAAGCCATACTTAYAAGTGTATTTGTAATAAAGTTGACAAGCAAAAGCTGAACTTAAAAAGGAGCRAAAATTTACTAGTAGATAGTTCTTGAAAGGCCAAAGAGTGTAATATTGTCACAAATATATTGACTGCTATGATGTCAGTCTGATAACAGAAAATTKATTTATTTAATTTTGTTGTTACAGAATAGTGGGACATAATAAAAGTGGGAATGCTCTAGTGAAGYTCATCACATGATGTTTTTATGATTTTTATGAAATCATAATCAAGTTACAATAGTTATTTAAACACGTTTAGATATTTCTGTTTGCCTTTGATTGAAAAATAYAAAATAAATACCTTACAAATATAATATTAAAAAATAATTCTTTCTAAATTCATGAGAGATTAAAAAAAATCTAGATAAAATTAATTTAAGTATCATTTATGTAATTTCAGAAGTCGTCCATTTTAAATGGAGGGCATAGAATCAATGTTCATTTCCTTTGTCACACGTGTATGAATGTCTGTGAATATGTAACTGAAGTGACCAAAAATGCCTGAATTGGAATTGGAAACTTCTGCCTCCCTAATAAAGCTGATCCCACCCAATAAGCTAGACATACTTTGAATAGGATGTATTGGTATGAAATTTTGTGGTGCTTGTGTATACTTGCTAAGCCTTACTGGGACAAAGTAATCCCAAATACTGATTTTTTTTTTTTTCTTTGGAATGGCTGCAACACCACTTTTCCTGTCTAGTATCAGAGATACCTGCTTCCAAGCTCAGGTGGCCYGTAATATGTTTCACAGGAAAGTTACTCAACCTCCTTTTCTGGTGAATCAGATTCACATCCCATTCTTCAGAGATGAGATGCAAGTAATTTAAATCAAGGTTTTTCAGACTTTAGATCCATACTGGTCATGTGATTAATTTGTTGTAGATGCAAAGTCCAGSGACATCAAAATCTCACAAAGTTCTCCCACTCTTTTTTTCAGTCTGATCTCTAAAGTAATTTCTATAATATCTTGATATCTCTGATGATATAATCATCATAATGCAAGTCACAATAATAAGTTGAGATAATGTATTAGTTGCAGCAGAAAATTTCTTTCATCATCTGAAAGACAACTCTGTTTGGGATGAGTCATTGGAGGTATACTATTTTTAAATTTTTTTCTTTGACTTTACAATCATTTTTCTTAGGAAAAACAGGCAAGGAAACAAAACTGGAATGCCTTTTCTTAATGTATTTGTCAGTTGTATACTCATTAGCAATCTGTATTTACCACTACCTGTGAGTCAAACTCAAACAAACATTAAAATTCATCATTAAATTAAATGAAAATGTAAAAATTCACAGTGTGAATCTGTGAAAGACAGATTGTTCTGTGTTGTGGTTATRTCACACGGATTAACAGGGGAAAATGGAGCAGAAAAGTAAGGTAAATCCCATGAGGAAATATCTGACTTTCCTCTTCATCCTGTTCACTTGTTAGAACTTATTAAATTTACTTTATACAAATGAGATTTAAATTATATTACCTGAAGCCTAAAGCAATAAGCATTTATTTTAGTTTGTAAAAGGGTAAACCATATTTTGCTGTCTGATTAGTACTGCATTATCTCATTTTTTGGCAAGTATTGAATAAAGGAAGAATGCTGTCTTCTTCCATTCTTCTACAATATCCTTCTCTGACAGGAACACAAATAAAAGAATATTGAACTTTTAATCTTTAACTTCCACTGCATGGTCAAAATGCAGTCTGCGGGGCAGAGCATACATTTCAGTTTTCTAGTTGTACTGGGAAAATTGCCCATTGATTTGTTTGGCAATTAATTTCWACAAGATACCTACATTTGCACAAACAACTGCAACTGTTGGGATTCTGGATTCATAGCATACTCATAGAAATTACTTGGGCCGGTTTTACTTGGAATATGAGATACAAAGCAATAAACCAGTTATGATAAGGAGACACTAATTCTAAAGCAAATTGCACTTTTCCTCCTGTGAAAGAGAGCAGAGCAAACAGTGCAKTGCAGAGATTGTTGTAGGTCCTTGATTTCTGCTAAGGCCATGAACAACAGTTGGTGCTCTGTATGAACAGTGATCTCTATTATACTGATCAATTTTTTTCCTGATCATTGAGCAAATGGAAATCCGAAGCTTTCAAGTATTTTGGGGTTTGYAAAGTTTTGTAATTGCAATTACTTCTAGCCACCTGTCCTTCCCAAAGCATARGAAGAGTTTTACCCTGTTGGTCTTTAAACGAAGTTGGATTATCCAGTCACATTTAGCAGTGAAACAGTGTTCTAAGTTTTCYACATTAGTTATCTAATGTTATCTATTGGCAGTTAGCATTACTTATCTAGTAGCAGTTTTCAACTATATCTAAGAGTGTCACTTGAAATACATTTTGTTGGATTCTACWCTCCAAGATCTGTATTTGCTAGTATGTTTGTTTTCTGGGTATAYTGAATTTTAGGTATTGTGAGATGTGTTGGATAAGAGAAAACCTCACAGCTGAGAAAGGCATCAAACCAGAGAATATTGAGGAAGGCRTAAATTAAGGGGTCAAATATTACTGGTGCTGGTCTGTGTAACAGTCTCTAACAGGAGAAAGTAGTTCCTTATTTCATTTGAAATTATGCTTAAAGCAGCTTGGAAAGCATTAAAAAGAGAAGTTTTGTATTTTAAAATGTTATTAGAAGTAGTTTGCCCATTGATAGACTACGTGCTTACTACCAAAACATCCCAAACTGTAAATAAGAATTACAAAACCAAACCAACAAAAACACAAACAAAAGCCAAACAAAGGGGTGGGAGGTGGGGGGTGCAGAGATGGGTGGAAATAAGAAACAAAACACAAAAGTCCTCGACCTTGCTCTAGAGAATCTTGATATCCACATATTTTACTGAGGGCTCAAAGATTCCTGGTATTATAAAACTTAGTGCTGTAGATAGTGTGTTCAATCTAGTCAGTTCCCATTTTCTTACCTTTCCTTTCTGCTGTTTTAAAGATCATGCAYGGAGTGTTTGTAAACAACACTAATTTCTAATTTGAAGTTAAAGAACAGTTTTTAGTACATTTTCTCTCAGGCCAAAGCTTGGAACATCTCAAAAATGATCTAACAATCATTTGAGCTAACAAACCCATGCCCTACCCTAGAGATTATGTAATATGCATCTGTGCAAACCTTTAACAAGGTTTCAGAGTCAGGAGACTGAAGAGACTGAATCAAATTTCTGTGTATTCTCCCTGGGGTCAGTGACAAATCAGCAGCTGTTTGTTTCCATCGATATAGTATGTGTGCTGCTGATGCAAAAAAAAGACAAGTTGGAATTCTTGTGACTCAGCTCAGGCGAGACAGTGGGGTGGGTGAGTGACTGGGTTTGCAGATTTTAGACCAGGTGTGTTGTTGTCAGATAAGCAGAATGGAAAATGCTGATGCTTAATTGCTGTGTACTTGCATTGAGAGAGATCACACAGTAAAACGGGGAACAAAAGACTTACAAGGTAAGTAATGCTGTTTAAAATTCTTGTATAATATAAAATCATTGTCTTCAGATTAGAAAGTTTGAAAAAATAGGCTAGATTTGTGCTTTCTTATGAAGGCTTTCTTTTAGCTACTGCAGCAACTATTTTTTATACTATTTTCTAAATATTTCTAGGTATTTCTAAAAGGTGTCCAAGTAAAGGCTAATGGAGTAAAAATTTCACTGGTAATGAGATTAATTGATATCTCCTCTTYCTTCTGTGGGAAGTGAAACAGTGGGAGCTTTCAAAAACCCAGTTTAGTCTTCCCATTCTCAAGGGCCGCCCTCCAKCTTTAATAATTTATATCAATGTAAAAAGTAGCCCTTTTTTTGACTCCAAAAAAGTTGGAGTCTAAGTACTTTACTTTCCATTCTTTTCCCTGTCGTTTGAGCAGCTGCCTGCTGGGAGCTGTCAGGAGGGGTCCTTGTTCCCTGAGACTCTTCTGTGACTGTGACCTTTATGCATGGAGAGCCCAAAGTGATTCTAGTAATACTAAAATACTCCAACAAAGGAAATAATATTATTAATAGTCTTCTGCTGATATTTATCACAGCTCAGATGGCTGGGACAAATTAGAATGATGATACACACAATGCATTTCTTAAATATGCCATTTCACGTTACAGTCTTAGTGCAAAGGTTTGTTTTTTAGAAACAGCCTCCTCTATAAAGCCAGTCTAAAGCCTCTTGAACAGTTTTAAAGAGTTGAAATGAGAAGTTCAGTGAGCTTCAGGTTCTGAATTTCATCCTGCTTTCCACTGTTGACTAACATTTGGTCTACATGCAGGTCTACAAGCCATAGGTTTGTAAATATTTGTGTGCAAACCAGAAGCATTTCTGACTTGACTAGATCACTCTTACTGTCATTTAGAATCTAACAAAGTTTAAAGATTTCTAAAGAAAGATTTTTTTTTTAAGTAATTAAGTATTTTAAAAACATTTAAAAGGCAATTGTGTAGGTCATCTCCACATTGAACCAATTAGCTTGATAAAAAATTATCTGTCTGCCATAAACTATGTTTTTGATCATATTTCCACAGTTTAAAAAACTGCATAATTTTATGGGRTAAAAAACCAAAACTGAATACTGAGTCCAAGACTGAGCAGTTCTAAATACAAATGCTGCTGACAAATAGTTCAGTTTAAACTGACTCACTCTGTCCTAGATCTACTCACAGTTTATAGAGAAAAAGACAATTTGCCTAGATCCAAATAATGAAGTCATTAGAAGTTCAAATGCATCTCTTAAATTAACAGCCAGTGTATTTTTTGAACTGCTATAATTGTGTGTTCACATTAGGATTTGCCCCATAATATCCAAGAAATGACATTCATAACTTTAGTTTCAAATAGTCTCACAAATATGTGATTTCACACAGGCTGTGTTTTGGCAGCCTTGTCTCAAGGTGACAAAGGCACAGATAACAGAAGCAACTCTCCCATCTGAAAGAAATGTTTTTGTCTCACCACACAGAGGTGGAAGAACTCTTAGATGTTACTTAGATGCTATGTGAACACTTAAGAGAAATTTTAAAATATTTTTAATTACTCAGCCTTATGTGGCATGTCCAGGTGTGGTGCAATCTGTATTTCCAATTTGTTTCTTTGTTAATATCAGTGCTCATCCAAGTTCCAGTGCCTGTATGAGTATCCTGAACATGTTACTGACAATGCATTTCCTTTTCCTTATCCCTTTGAGAAACCTCATGACCCATTGCACATTTATTGCACAATTAATAATCCATGGTTGTTTTAATGTCTAGCCTTCCACACTCTTTGAAACATAGGTACATCTCAAAGGCATTTCAACACCCATCATTTTTTAAATTTTCACAACAAAATCTAAAACAGCAACTCAGCAAACTCAGTAATAGATGTCTTTTTACTCTTCCTTTGAGGCAGCAGCCCCTCCACAAGCAAAAAAAGTCTGACTAGAAGGCAAGCTGGAACCTGGGAAGATATTTACTCAGCCATATCTAATGAACCTGGAAGGGACATCCTATAATTCAGTCCCTGACACTTACAAGACTGGCCCTGGGTTATTTTTGAGGATGGTCAGAAATGTGCTGCTTGAGTCAGCTCTGTGCTGTTGCAGCAATGAAGTCTAAACTCTGTTACCAAGTTATTTGCAGTCATTCAAGTAAAGTGACTGTGTCTCTCATGTTGGTACTTGTGAGAYTTCATGTAGAGAAAAGCATCCAGTTTTGGGCCCCCCAATACATGAAAGAATGTAAAAGTTGATGTRGTAAAGCAAGTCCAGAGGATGGCCACCAAAATGATAGAGGGGGTAAAGCACATGAGGTGTATGGAAAGGCTGATAAAAGGAGAAGTGGAGCCAAGCTCCTCTCAAAGATGCAAAACAGAAGGGCATGAGCTATAATAATTGATATTTCACTTAAATACTGTGAAAAATATTTTTGATCCTTTCACAGTGACAAGGGTCAAGCCTGTTGAGAGACTGCCTAGGGAAGCTGGGAGAGGATTCTCCTCTGATGATATTTAAAACTTGACACCATATTACCCTCAGTAACATGATCTAAATTCAAAGTAAGATCTAAATCTAACAGTGGCCCTACTTTGAGCAGGGAGTCAAACCAGGTGACCTCCATAGGTCTTTTTAAATCTCAGTAACTTTAYGATTCCGGTAAAAACCTGCATGCTTCCCAACTTCATGATCTTTCCCTACCAGCACACTCAAATCTTTCTTCTCTGTTGAGTTACAAAAGAGCTCTTTGTTTCCTATGCCAGTAACTCATAGCAAAATGAAAAGTTTTGAATTTTGTCTCTCTAAAAAAAGATCCCCAAATTACTTTCTTTATTACCTATGGATTTACTAAAATACATACAAATTTGAAATTCTCGGTCATCGTGTCACTGAAAAGGTCTACAACCTACATTCAATTTGTTTCCAGATACTCTCTTTGATTCCAGACAAACCAGCTACCCAGGCTGCCTTTTTGACCTAATTATGTGCTCTAAAATCCAGAGTGCATCTTTTTCTAAAGCACACTTGATGTGATATGGATTTATTATCCGCTCCACATACAGAACAGCAGGAAATCAATGGGCACACAACTTATTCATCTTCCAAGAGCTGATAATAAAAAAATAAAAGTCAAAGTACTGACTGTACATTCATATTTACTCTCCAAAATGTGGTATGTACAGTGTAGAAGATTAATAGAAGGGGAATGAAAGTTGTTTTTGAATTTTGAAGGCAAATCATCTGCTAGTGTAATTTATTTAAACATTCTCAAAGTCAATAGAGCTATGAAACTTTACAGCAGCTACAAACCTGTCCCTTACAGTCTTAATCTTCCACATTCTAGTTAGATTTTGAATCAAAAGACTTTAATAATGTCCTTGAGAGCTCATCCAAAGCTCACCAAGGTCAATGAAAATGTTCCCAGCAAAGGCAAGGGAATTTTGATGACAACGTTTACAATTTAGGTTGTTTGCATTGTAATGTTTACCTTAGTTTGTCCAAATGACTTTATATATCTGGGGGGAAAACTGAGAAACTCTGGGATATGCAGAGAGATTATTTGAATATATATTAATGAAATAAATTAGTGTTAAGGTTGCTTCAAATGCCTTTGCAATCCAAAGAAGGAAATACCATTAGTCATGTTTGATACTTTCTGGACACCATTTCTTATGAAAGATAACTCTTTTTCCACTTTTGGCTAAATTATGCCAATCTCTTGTTCTTTCTCTCTCCCCTAACTCCATTTTTAAGGTTTACACACACACACACACACACACACACACACACCCCCTTCAATCTCAGCTTGTTCAATGAAATTCTGATGGATATATCAGAAAAGTACTATATTGGTGTCTGAGAGGCAGTTCAAGTGTCTCACTCAAAGCAGTGTCTCAGAGAGTAATAAAATGTTCCGTCACATAAACCAGAATATTCTGTTTATGGATAATGGAAGAAACACACCATCAAAAATTTGTATGTCCTTTGTCTTGCCACAGCACACAGATCTAAAAACCTATCTCATTCTTTTATTTGTTTCTTTAGAGAGTCAAACTTAAACAGCTTCCCACATAGCCATAAGAGAAGAAAGAATTGGATTGAGGAAGAGGGAATATTTTCAGGTTTGGGGTTTTTTTTCAAGACAAATTACCCTTTTGGTCATATTTTAAAATGTTAAGTAGTAGAACTGCCACATTTGGTTATGATGCCACATAATAGCTGCTCAAGCAAACCTTTATTTCTTACTAGAACATAAACATTTGACACTAATTTCAGATTAAATAGCTGAGTCATGAAAGACTTGGAATTAGTGCTCAATTGGTGCTGTGCTGATATTAAGAGAAAAATAGAGACTTAAAATAGCATGAACGGGAACCTAACACTTATTTTAAAAAATATATTTGCTATCCAGTTCTGTATCATTATTCATACTATTAGCAAATTTTACATAAATGAAGGCATTTTTAAAACTTCAAAAGAGAGCTTTTGAATACACCTCTGTTAGAATTAATCTCATATGGAAGCAGCAATTTTGTCCTACAATGTCTTTAGATATTGGAATGATTTCAAAGTTTTTTTTCTTAAAAAAAGACCTTTTTAGGCATAATTCAAAAAGAACATTTGAGTTTTAAACTTCAATGGGACTGTTCTCAAGGACTAATGCCTGCAGTATTGGGGTGACAGTTTATTAGTCCCCTGATGGAGGGCTGTGAAAGAAGTTTTTTGGCTGCTATATTTCTTCCTGCTAGTAAAATTCCAGAGCAATGGGTAATAGGCATCTTTCTTATCACTATTAACATTTTTAGCCATTTGTGTTGCCCATGTTTCTGTGGTTTTGCACCACAGTCTTGAATTATGATACAGTCTTCAATGAACACTTATTATTTGACTCCTTGCTCTAATGTTGATAAGTATTCAAATTATCAAATTAATTAAACTAATTAAACTAATTAAATTAATTAAATTAATTTTTAAAATACTCATCCAGTATATCTGTGAAAACGAAGGAAGCAACAGCTTTAGCTTTTTAAAAACTTTTTCCTCATTTAAATTTTTCAGGTAGCACAAAGATTCTTCAGCTATAATTTCAGCTAGATTTTGTTAATGAAGAATCTTGTGGATAATTTTGATCCAATATGTTGYCAGTATTCAGTACAGCCAGTGGAACAAGAGGTTCATTTCAAYTGACTTGATCTTTTTCTTACTAGAGTTCGATATCCTGAGTTTGTAGGGATTGAGCTGTGGTTATAATGGTTTTCTTTTTCAGTAGATTAGGACAGATTGAGATAGATTCCCTTTAAAGGGCTTTAAATTCAGCTTTCTCTACTAGAAAACAAAAATGGGAAGATGATGCTGAGTGACTGGTGTTTCAGTGGGTAATATTTTAGGTTTAAATATTAACCCAAAAAAAAAAACCAAACCCCTGTGTTTTCCAGTTGTGGCAAAGCCTGCCACATGCAGGAGCACAGCAGCAAACAGAGTTACAGGTCTGATTTGAACACATTGATCCAGAGAAAGATTTGAATCCAACTATTAAAACTAATGCCAGCTGTCTGCAGCACCCCTGGGACATATATGCCAGATGGAGTTTGCCAGAGCAGGATAACCATGTCCCTTCCCTGCCAATATGTTCCTTTACACCAGTGGGACTTGGGGAAAGCACTTGAGCTAACAATGACACAGGGGAACTCCTTTGCTAGGGCTTTCCGCTTTCTTTGTCCGGAAGACGCAATGGAAAAACAAGAGAGGAAAAACACCACCAAACAGTGACTCCATCTTATTAGTTATTGTAGCTTTTCAGTATGTTTCCTCTGTGTTGTTTGTTTTGCCATTATGGGCTCAGCACCGCAGCCTGTTATTTGATTGCTGCTTAAATCCTTTATGAGTGATTTTTCTGAGAACAGTTTTCTGAATTCCAAAATGGTTGCACTTGAATTGAACTTGATTTCCAATTCATCAGGCAGTGGGTTGTATAAATCCACTGCTAAATATGACCATTCTCTACTCATTTCCACTTGCATGAACTGTATTCATTCTCTTTTAAAGGCAGTGGAGCTCTCTTGCAGGCTAAAGAGATGGGGACATCCAAGTCTCTTTAATCTCTTAACCAGTGATGGGCTAGGACCAAACTGGTGGTCATTTYATCTGATTTAATAGAGTCAGCTGTTAACACAGCCAGACTTAAATCAGTGGTTAAAATGCTTCAGACAAGCTCTTTTCTACTCTGTCCTTCTGGGACCTTGGCTYTCCCTATTTCTAGAAGGGTTTTTCTAAGTTCGCAGCTATTTAAAAAGCACAGATGTTGTTTCTTCTCTTCCCTGTCACTGGTGCATGGAAAGTGGAAATCTAACAGTGAGTTATTATGCTAAAAAATTCTGCTGTCTGCTTCTCAGGTGCACATCAGAAAAAGACTAATTTTATAAGGATTTTCCTGTTTATTATCAGAGGCAAAATAAGACTGTTATTCAGGTAAATRAGTGGGGGRTTTCTATTTCCTTTTCTTTTTTTTCTCTTCATTGTGTACAGGGAGAAAGAAGGGTAGTTGCAATACTTTACAGCTATCAGAAAAGATATGTTATGGTGCCTTGATTGTAAGCCAATAATTTAAAGAAATCAATAAATTTGCTTTTGAATAGGGAATCTATGCTGCTTGGGAGTTAACTGTACCACAGGTGACATGATGCTTTGTACTACAATACAGAGCATCATGTCACCTGTGGTACAGTTAACATCACTAGTCATTTTCACATCACTTAGCATATTTGTGGTGCACATCAAAACTGTGTTTTTATGTTTCCCTTAAGTTTACTGCGTTGCTGTTTTCTCACCTACTTTTTAAATATATATCCTTACAGTACACATCTTCTATGTTCTCCATTTTTTTTTCCATTTTCTGGGGCTATCCAGAAGCTATCCCAGAAAATCRGGAGCTGTTAATAACAAGCCTGTGCATGTGTGCTAAAAGCTCTAAAACCAGGGTTTGTAACAGGTGTGTTTTTGCAGGAGGTTAGAACAGCAAACAGCAATGAATTTCCAGCGAGTCTGCCCAATAGAAGAACTGTTGCCTGGTGAGCCTGCCTTTGCCCTGTGTTACTGTCAGCAGGGTTGGAAACYATATAGAACAGGGAAGTCTGTGAGGAGAACATGTCTCCACTGCTCCATTCATGGTGAAAACAAAACTGGGAGCTACTGGCTCAGAGTAGGCAGAGCTCCAAAGCTTCCTGGAGATCCGCAATTTGAGCTCTGCACCAGCTGACCTCCAAGTATGGTCATAGGAATGCAAGGAATGGTCATAGGTGCTGTATTTGTGTGTTTACCTGCTCCTGTGTATTCTCCTATTGGTATGAAAGGCTCTGCTGGAGTTCTCTCTCTCAAAATAMGCCCAGCTGCTGTTTCAAGGCGAGAAACTGCTTAACACACTCCCCACTGCAGGCTCCTTCCTTTTAGCTGATTAGTCATTACTGCAAACACTGTGCAGTTGCACAGCTAGTGTCTCTCACCCCAGAACAATGAACTTTCCTTCCTTCTTGTAAAGGAAAATGAATAATTCCAGTGTCAAATACTACAGTCTATTGTGGTGAGCAAATTTTCTGCCTGTTGTTTTTTTCCCTTCCCTGCCCTCCTAGTCCCTGAATGGTAAGCTACTGGTGAGCGATCTGGACTGTCTGGCTCTCTGCAGGCTATTTCCTTGTGCTTCACTTTTCATTTTGAAAAATATGCAAACTTCCATCTGTTTCTTGAATACAATCCTTCTGAGATATATGTATGCATGAGCTTTTTGTGCTGAAGAGGCAGGTTTCTTAGGACTGTATCATTTTACGTGAATGCATTTTGACATTGGTTTTCTGCTTTCACATATTCATCCTACCTGCATATTGTGTTTTAGGTGCCACTCAGAGTAATCATTAAACTTCTATAATGCTTGCAATGCAACTGGGCACCAATGTTAAGTACAAGCACTGGCAAAGCTGATCAACAGTAAAATCTCAGGTTTCTGTTTTTAGCCAGGGTCTATGTGCTTCTGCTCTACAGCAGATGTTTCTGCCTTTGAGGCAATTTCAATGCTGAGCTATTTTAAAGACAGATTATTCTACATGAACAAGTAAATTCATAATTAATTCTGCTTTCAACTTTTAAAGATTTTTTTTTTTGCCACTGAGAGAAAAAATGAAACTGCCTAAAATGAAAGCTCTGAGAATTTATATAATTCTTGTTACATCAGATGGTGTTCCAGTGACAAAGGATAATTCGTTCTGACCAGGGATGGCTTTGATTCATACCTAACTGAGAGGTAGGCTGTGAGCAGATAACTAAAGGCTGTCATTATATAACTGAAGAGATGCATGTAAACCAGACCCCATTAGAGCACATTGCCTCAGAATTCTTACCTCTCTCTAAGACAGGTGATGTTGAAAGTACTTTTTTTGCCTACAGTCTTCCCATACAAACTGCATTTATTAATTAARCCTGGGGCAAAATTCATTTAGTTTTAAGACCCCAGCTAAGCAACCTCTCCTCAGAACTCTGCCAATTTTACTGCAGTTTCTGGGTACCTCCTTTAGGGCAATAGAGGTCATTTTGTTGGGCAAAAAATAAACAATGTTAATATTGTTTATTCACAGTGTTTGTTTATTTATAAATGTTTTATGTATAATGTTTATTTATATTTGTTTATTTATTTATACATTATTGTGTGCACTGGTATGTTTTCTGGAGGAATATTTTTAGGTCTTCATGTGATGTAAGTGCAAGGTGCTGTGGTGATTTGTGATAGCACTTCCTTGTTCTGGCCTCTTGGAATGAATTTGGGGAAAACTGGAATTGCAAAAGGTTTTTTCAGGGGTTTGTCCTTGCTGCAAAATGAGAGAGGTGYTGTTCCAAATAAAACTCTCTAGTTTTTATGCAGTCCTATTTAGTCAACTAGATAGCAAAGGCTTAAACATCAGTAAAATTGGATGTTTCAGTGGATAATATTTTAGGTTCCAGACAGGCAAAAATGGATGGAAAAAGCCACAAAGGAAAGTGCAGAGTACAGTCTTTCAGCAAAATCTGCTGAGATTCATCAGCACCAGGTGAACTGAGCTATCCCCATGGCTCTGTTCAGGGCTGTACACCAGGAGTGGCACAGCTGCCCTGGAATGGCACAGGGAGATGTGGGGCCTGCTGCCCTCTGCATCYTGCCTTAGTGACTCAACCACATCTCTCTCCCAGAGGATGTGACCCATAGGTCTTAGCTCATGTAGCTGAGTGGAGCAGGAGAGCACTACACAAATACTCCTTTGATGTGAGATGCTCTGTTCACATTCTTACAACTCTTACAGCTTTGATTTTACCTTTTTGTTTGCCTTTTCACTGGCCATGGTTTTTGTGGATGTTTTTTATCTGTACRTGTGTGTTTTCAAAATGATGCAATTATATTTGCTTTCCCTTCAAGGGTTGTTGGTGTTCAGACTGTAGTGTTTTGGGAAAAAAATTATTATAATGTAAAAGTTATCAGAAAATGTTTAGTTTGAAGAATGAGATCTTGTAGATAGAACTCTGACTGGAGCAAAGTTTTGGGTCTAGGAATAGCTTCTTTTTTCATCACATTGATGGAAGCCTCTGGTGCTGTACAGTGTTAGCAATCAACCCTTAAAGAAAGGAAAAATCATTAATTCTGACAGCAGAAGCAGTGGCTCTGAATGGCCTTATGGATTTCATTTTCTTTTTCTYATTCCAGTGTATATATTAATAGTGCATATTCTTGAGAGTTTATTTTTTGAAGTCCATGTGCAGCTTCAGACAGTACAGCAACATCTTCCAAACATTTCTCTCTTGCTAAAAGTTTCTTTGGTTAATATAAAATTTTAATTTTTTATAGTCTTCCAAAATTTCTATCTTCCATAAAAGAGGCAAAGTGTGGGATTTTTTGACTTGTTGATTCCAGTCCTCTTTTATGTAAGTAAAGGTTCTTTTTTCAAATAGATATATCATTATCTTCCAGAAATACTAAGGCAATGTTGATCCTAACAGTCAAAAAAATTATATCAACTAATTTAAGACACAGCAYTGGAATTTTGGTGCCACTAATTCCCTCCTGAGTGCCATTTATCTTGTAGAATAGAAATTAAAGTGTGAGGGGAAGATGGGGGATGATGGAATAAAGAAGGAGGATTTGTTTTGGAAAACAAAAACTGTGTGTCACTTGGCTAAAACAGGAAGTGACAATCAACCATACTCTGTTAAATATACATGGAAGAGAACAACTTGCAAATGCTGAATTCGCATAACCCCAAGTCAATKAATGACTCAGTGTCAAAAACTCTGTTTTTCATTTTAAAAACTGGTATTTCAGACACAGGCTAATTCCTGGAGGCACCCATTCATGTAAATTAAACTTGTAGATCAAAATGAATATATTTTGGTCCTTAACAGGAGAGAAAGATTAAAAAATGTGTGAAAATAGCAGGTTCCTTCCCTTTCCTTTCCCATGTAAGAAGCAGTTTTTGCTTTCAGTTGACTTCATTAATTTTGTGTTGAACTAAGTATACTGTCAAATTTTTTGTCCAGATTGCTCAAAACAGTWCTTGGCCAAGCTGACAGCAATTACAAAAGCCTTTATTTGAGCCCAAATTATCTTTTCGTAGCTGCTCAAGTGTCTCAGAGAATATGAAACAAAACTGAATAGGTTGCATTTTTACAACTATAAATGAACCTTCTTTCTATGTATAGAAACTGTCAAAAATGGTAAAACAGTATAAAAAATCTCTTGCCTATTTAATATTTCTTAACATTGCCAGATACCATCAGTTTTTGACAATCATTCATGTTATGTCAGTTTTAATACTGTTGAACATGGTACATATTTCCCTTGGCTTTAACTGACATTTACTATTTATGTGAAGTGAGTTTTCTTTAATATAAATGAAGGCTACTTTTTCCTTATATACTTTGTAGCTTTTTTTCCCAGACACATGCTATATTGTAGCATTGATTAATTTTATTTCTTGACTTGCTCACTAATTACTTTTGAACAACTTGAATAAATTAATATGTCGTTGAGTTGTGTTTTAGCTAAGTAGAATCTAAATTAGCTTGTACAAAAGATAGACCAAGTCCCAACTCCAGAAAGCCCTTAAATCCTACATGCCTCTTATTCATTCCTGTTCTCTTCTCTGCTTTACACCAGATATCAGCTTAAATTTARCAAAACATATAAGCATGTGCTTAATCTTTGCTGTTCAAAAACTACAATGTAAAAATAAGTCAAAACAAGCCAACAATGCTTGCACTTGTTTTTATTTCCCTTCTGGTTTTATATTCTTTGATAATATTTTCAAAATTTAGCACAGCTATTGAGGCCAGAAATATGCCTAGCAWTTATAACTCAACAATTAAGTAAAAATAACTCCTAGAAGAGTTTTCTTTAAGAAAAAAACATTAGGACACTCACATAAAGTTATGAGCACTCTCAACATTGAGTTGTCTTGAACAAACTACTTAATGCTCAATTATGGATTACATCTAATAACAAAATGAGTAAGCAAATGCTTTAAAAGGCTRCTTCTGCCAGGCTAGTTTTTTTCCCTAGGCTTCTTAGGCTGAATATGAATCAGCTCTGCTCCAGAAACTACATAACTGTGTCTGTGTATTCCTAATTTGCTCTGCTGTGTCTCACTTACTGTCTGCCTGGTTTGGAAGGCTGGTGGGTCAGGGTTCTCTCAGAATGCCTTAACAGAAGACTTTTGTATTTTGTGCACTTGAACTGGAACTTTTTGCATTTCAGATTTCTTTCTTATTCTTTTAAAGATGTAACATTTTTCCTTACAATCTGTACTCTCTGTTGTGGTGGTATCTTTGCAGCAGTGACTGCTTTGAATTGGCTTGATTTTCATTAGACAAGGATAACAATTCACTATTCTGAGGAGTCTCACTAACAGTTAATAATTTATGAATACTTGGCYATTATGTATTGCAGCATGCTGTTTTAAAAACAGCTCTTTTTCTATTATTCTTATGGTAAAAAAWGGGAGAATACAAGGTAATTGTGTGATGCTTCACAAATCTTGTGTTTAAAGTGATTAAAAATTGGGATGATGCTCTCATTGTGAGTCTTCTTAGTGATGACAATTGATAATAAAAAYACACAAAGAAATTGAATTAAGTATTCCACATTCTTTTGCATATCCTGCGTTTTTTTTTCAATTGTCTAAATAATAGCTTAGTTTTTCATTATTTCTTTGTATTTGGTTTTTTTTTCATGTTTCAGTTAATTGCCTTTATATTGATCAAAGCAKCTTGTGAGTCTTGAGTTACAAGTACTGAAACAGAGAGTTTACTTCTTACAGTTCCCATCCTTCCATGATTATGGACTATTAATGTTACCACATACTTAAAAGTGCCTGTGAGGCTGAGACTTACTTTTAAACAGAAGCTGTGGGAAATATTGAAAAGACTGAACATAAGCAATTAAGTTATTCTACCAGCATAAACTGTAATCCAATTGCTACTATGCATTGCTCACAGTCCTCAGGACTCTGCACATAAACTAAGTATTTAAAAGTCAGATGTTAGGAAAGGGCTCTGTTCTGCCAGCTCCCTCCATCTTAGCACTGCCTGAGGGTGGGATTTGTTGGACCTAACTCCAGCTGTCAGAAAATTAGGTGTTTAAAAGATATCAGTCACCTATTTTCTGACACAAAGGAGACATTTCCATGCACAGAGATTTATCAGCAGGCTCCATAGCTGGTGGCATAAATGGGCAGTCAAAGTAGCTTTTCAGCAAAGATAAAAGCAGGAGAGAGAGAACAGGGAAAAGTTTCCCTTGTGGCCATCAGTGGGGAGAAGTGACAAGATCCACAGCTGAGCACCCTCAGGTCCTGCTTCCATCAGCATCAGGTGTTTTACCAGCACACATGCACACAAACTTCAGCAGTACCTGTAGGGGTGTCATCAAGACACACTCAAGCTGTCAGCTTTAATGGGCACAATGCTGTTAAGTGCTGATGGAAGCACATTTTTGAACCAGGTGCTCCAACCAATTAAGCTGTCTGCATGCTTGCCATTTGGTCCACTGAGTAACCAAAATGTYGGGAAAGGATGGAAGAAGGGTAACACTCACAATGGTGGTGGTCACAAGAACGAGAAAACACTGTCATAAGAAAATGCAGAAACACTTCTGTWGTGACTTCAATGAGAGAATTGAGCTGTGAGTGAAAGACAGGCTGTAGAATTGCAAGTGCATAGCCCTTTGTGATAGAAAACACAAAGACATTGTGCAGCACTGCCTTGGGAATGGATGGATCACCCCAGGGAAATGCATGTCTCCACTGGCTGCAGAGGGATMCCCACTGAAGTTTGTTGTTTAACTTTTTGTTAATATGAGTTGAATCCTACTCCATATACACACATCTGACTGCATAATACTTTTAATGTGAAKTTCTTCATTTGCCTTCAGGAATCCTCATAGGCCGTGCTCTTGGTAATACTATCTTTTTCTTGGTTGTACTTATATCTATCTTGAGCTTAACAGCTTTTAGTGGAATACTTTTATTTATATCAAAATGACATATTCTCTAAGGAACCGACACTATTMTAAAATGATCTGAGAAAATGGTCTTGTTCACACTCAGCAGTTGCAGCACTTCAACTGTGCTAGGAAGCAAAAAAAGTCCAGTGTGCAGTAACCGAAAATTATGCCTAAATATTTCAGCAGYTCATGTTGTTATGTCATCAGTTATATCTAGCCTATCCAGGCTTATTCCCACAGGGTTTAATGAACTGCATAGAGTGGTAGTACTTGAGACCCATTAGCAGCTGGAGATGTAAAACAATTTCAGTAGAAGGAATCCCTTCCATCACAGAAATAGTTACACAGGCACAATACGTCATGTAGAGCAAGGCTAAGAAACCATTGTACAATGATTTACTGACTACATCACTGTTTTTTTATTCTCTTTTTTGCTTTCTACCACCTGCTGTATCCAGTTTTTAAGTTAGATTCTTCTTTTGGCAGAGCATCATTCATGCAGATCACTGTCCTGTTAAGGTTATTATGATGTATTTCCTTTGTGCGACTCCCTCTGTGAAGATCAGGCCCTTCACCCAAGTCTACAAGGTTGAAGAACTGCCTGCTGTTCTGGCTATGATCTCTAGTTCAGGAGTGAAAGGACTAGTAGGAGTAAAACTAGTCCCCAGGCTCTTCAACACGTAGTGGCTCGAGTACAATGAACTGGCTTACCTGATCCCAGCTCTTGTATTGCTCATCTGTGCTTCATTCAAAGTGGCCACTCTCATCTTTTGATGGGCACATAAATCTGTAGTTTATRCCACCCATTCCAAACCTACAAACACCCAGATGCAGCTGAACCCAGGAGTTAAGCTCTGACAGATTGACATAATCAGTGATCCAAATATCACTCGTGGGATTCAGTGGCAGCTTCTCTTCCCAAGGAGTATAGATCAACACTGAATGATGACCAGCAGTGAGCTTGGCTGGTTTCGCCAAAATGTGTAGACAGTACCTTCATCAGTCATGTAATAGCACTTTTTAAAACATTTTTGTTAAATRGTTATCAGTTTTGCAGGTATATGCATTTAACAGAGTAATAATTTCTGACAGCTTAACTAAGTTTGRAAGCATCGAGCACTGGCACTCAGATAATGACACTGGCAGAAATGTTYTTACTGCATTAGATGCCAATTAAATTACTGATTTCATAATTATAAATCAGCATGTTACAGTGGATAATTAATGTTGTCACACTCAAGCTGAGATACTTTATATAAGCATAACCCTTTCCTCTGTTGATTTGCTTATTCAGGAGACAGAAAATATTGTATAAAATCTTTTAATATTTGAATACCTATCTTTTAGGATTCCTGCTCTTACCTGCAGCCATAGCAGCATTCTGTGCTATGCAATGGTTCAATTTAATGAGTGTGGCTAGTGTTCAGAATGGACACAATGACCTCCAGGAAGAGAATTTCATATAAAATTAAGACTAGTTTGGTGGGCAAAAGAAGAAAAACAAAGCACTTAAAAATAATTGCCAGGTATAGCATTTTATCAGTAAGAAAACCTGTTAAAAAAACCCRGTTGTTTGAAAACTCACAGTAACAAGAATTTGGTGCAGGTTTGTTTGCTAGTGTGGAGTTGCTCTAAATTATGGAAGAAGTYGTGGAGAGGTAGTACTAGAATGAGATCTTCAATTCCATAACAAAAAAATATCCCTGATCTTTTAGGCTCTTTAAACTTAGTTGCGGTCAAGGTGATTAATTTTAAATTGAAAAGAAATGTATGGAGAACCTGACTGAAAAACACAGGACAAAGTACAGATTAAAACACTATTGTCCATATTTAAGGGGAAAAAAGGTCAGATTTTTTTTTTCTCAAAAATAACAAAATCCAGTAATAGTTGACCATGTATCAGCACAATAATTCTTCTTTTAACCATGGATCTGTTCTACTGATTTGTGCTCCCATCTTCAGGGAGTTTAAAATCACAGCTCCCTTAATCAGGAAAGTTAGGCAGACTACTGGAACATTTTCCAGCTCTCTCTTCCAATTGAGCCACGCTGAAACCAGGAATGCAGAAGTGATGGGACCAGAGGTACAAATACAAAACATYTATTTCTGCTTTAAAATGGAAGACACTGTTGCTATTAACCAGACATGGGGTTTCAACTTCTGCTTTCAGAACTTTCAGTTTGTGCTGCTGTTATATTGAAAAGAGACCACAGTTGCTTTCAGCATGGAAAAAAAAAGGGTAACCCTGACATGAGCCTATCCTTAGATGCACATTCTGATTTGTAAGCAGATCAGGCATTCATGAGAGACAAATATAATCAGAAGTTGCTTTATTATTGTCTTCACCATCTACAGCTTCTAATGCTATCATTCTGCAGCATACTTATCAACGTGCTTTGCTGTCCCAGCTTTTTGATTTCTTTGGTTTTCTTTCTTTACCAAATCACAAAATTCTGGTCATGGAGTAGAACTGCTTTCCTGGCTGCTCTATAGGATCTTGTACCTTGCAAACATTAGGTTTGATTGTGGAGCCAAGAGACTTCTCCGTGTACATGGCAGTGGAGAGTGGCACCTGCTGACCCAAACATTCATATTTACACTGAAAAGGATCAAAGGAAATACTTTATGCTGTTACAGATCTAAAAGGACATTATTTTCTCTGTTTATGGCTTTCCAATAAAAGTGAATCAGCTCTGCTGATTTAAAGAGGTAAAAACTGAAAACTAATCTATTTTAATATAGTTGTTCAGGATTAAAGTAGAGAAAATGTTGTATTGTCATAAAATGTCCTTATAGCAGAAAGATAATTGTGATGCTTTTATGAATAGACAGAAATGAGACAATGACCGATTAATCCCAGTTTTCTGCATACATAGACATTTTCTGTTTTTGACATCAATACAGTTTGCAAACATTTACTTGAAAGAATTAGTCCTGGGTTGGGTTTTTTGTGCCATTAGCACTTTTGTAGTCCACAGCTTTTAAAATCAAAACTAGTTTTGATTATTGAGACAAAAGCAACACTCTCTTCATAAATATGTATATASACCCGAAGTTAATCAGTTCACTGTTCTGGAATTAGCTGACTTGTTTGCCTTGGTGTGTCGCCAATTAGCAGGAACCCAGGGATACTGTCAGTTGACAGCTGGAAAGAGATCCCAAGTTCTGCAGCATACGGTTTACTATGTTGTACAAAACCCTGAGCTCATGGCATTAATGCTTTAATGTTGCTTATTAGAACCTTCGTCAGCAATCTGTCTGCTTCTTTCTAATGAGCAAAATCTACCTCTAGAACCCTGCAAGGAGCTGATTTCCTCAACATAATGCTCTTCTGATGTTTGAAAAAGGAGCTTTTTGTTTGGTATTACTAAAAGGAGCTGGTGAATAGAAAAACAAAACAAGAAAATCACAACAGATAAACAGAATGGGGGAAGAAGAGTGAAAGCAATTCTTTTTCAAGGAAATTTTATAATTCAAAATTATTTTCTAATAGAACACATTTAGAAGAYAATTAGATGTTTGTTCATGGGACTCTAGTGTTAAAATTAAAATACTCATTTTAAGAACTAAATGTTTATTATTATTTAATGGGRTCCAACAAGTAGTTGGATTCAAATAGTTCTTCAATAAATGATCATGAGTAGTTGACTTTTCTCTAGCATAGAATACACATGCATAGTCTACTGACATAACAAGTACAATATAGAAAAACAGTTTCTTTCTTTTAAGATTTAGAATAAATCAGAATTGTTTTCTGTTTATTCTTGGGAAACTGGATAAATAGATACAATCATCCAACACAACAGGATCAGAAAGTTAAGTCCCACAGTAGTGTAGTGTGTTAACACACAGTAGTGTGTAAGTTCCACAGTTATTTTTTTACATCTTTAAGTTCATTATTCTCTAGAAAAGAATACATTCTTGAGRCTATATGCTATATATCCTTATATATATTTAGAGAGAGATAATKCAATTCTCCTTACATTTCACATATGATCTGTAAGAGCTGTGCTAATGTTGAATACTCCTGAAGTCCCTGCTACGACTTGGGGATGAGCAGCCAGTCAGAATCTATGGCACAGGATGTGGCTGGAGTCATAAGAGCTCTATGAGAATTGCACACAAACAAGTCAAGATTAGTATTGATCTATTTTTGCATTATTTACAGTTACCCTTGAGTCCATATGCATGGTTTTGATAGAGCTTAGCTGCATTAGGATTCAAGCTAAATATCACATTAGAAGCCCCCCCAGGGAGAAAAGCTTTCTGAGTAGAGTATAATGGAAAACACATATCTGCAGAGTGCTAAAGATGACTACATAACCTCCTGTGCTGGCTGCTATAGAGATTAACTCGACTTGCAAAGTAATACATATTTGTTGATAAGGTAGAAGTAATACATGTAGCTAAGGGACTAAAATGAAAATTGCCACATTTCTTCCTTTCTTTGGAGAAGTTTCATCAGTGAATGAAAACATCAGGAGAATGATAATRGAAATGAAAAAAACTTCTTTCCACTGAGAAAATTGAAAACAAAACTTTGACAGGAGTGAAATGACCTTGCCTGTTTAATAAGCTTAAATAGGCTCCTGCTGGCAGTGCTCCTATCTGTTGAAGGACAGATAACAATCCTGCTGTTTATGTCAGGGTTTACAATCACTGTCACAGAGCTTGTTCTGTACTGTCTATGGGAGCAGCATCAGGGAAAAGTGCAGAGTAGAAATCAGTGTTATTTATGAAGAAAGAGATTTCACTGTGAGTTAGAGCATTTGAAATGTACATATCCCTCATCTGAGTTCTGGCAGTCTGAGCAGACCTACAAGTGGAAGTGCTGAGTCAGCAGTATGCCTGGGAARACTACAGAAAGACAGATATGCAGCGTTAGGAAAAATGTATCTGTCTTGTCCACGTGAGTGRGTACCAGCCAGTGATCCACAGAGAAAGCAGGGTTATGTGTAGCACCAGTTCAAGGTGTTAACACTGGTGTCAGCCASTTTTGATGGGGCAACAGGAGATATGGGKCTGGTACTGCAGTGTACCACTTYTTYCCAGATTTGGTCTGTTTTCCTGTATGTCAGCTGAAAGGAATAGTAGTCAGCAGAACAGCCATCATAATGTTCTCCCTTACATGGGAWCATTTTCTTTTTCAAGGCTTTAAGGGGYAGTATCGTTGCAGTATCTCTAAGAGCAGCTCCAKTTTCCTGGTGAGTTTAATACCTTGAGTAAAGTRCAAAAAACAGCAAGTTCCCTACTGCATAAGAGCACAGGACTTGCTAGCACAGGATTCATTMATATTTTTTAATTCTTCATCAGAAACYATATCAATAGGACAMRGAAAAAAGAATTCACACTGAAAGAGGGAAAATTTAGGGAGGTATGCAGAATTGTGAGGTTGGTGAGGCACTGGAACAGGCTGTCCAGAGAAGTTGTGGATGCCCCATCCCTTGCAGTTTTCAAGGTCGGGTTGGATGGGGCATTTAACCTGGTCAATTGGGATTTGTCCCTGCCAGTGGCAGGAGGCTTGGAACTAGATTATTTGTAAAGTCCCTCCCAACCTAAGCCATTCTATAGTTTTTTTGTTTTTTTTTTGATAATGATTGTTGCTGAACAAATACACATAGTAGAAGAGAATGAAATTGATAGCTGTCATGGATTAGGAATAGTGTTCTCCAATTTAGTGTTTTTGCTAAAACCACACTTCTGTTTGCTCCTTCCTGACCCCCAGCTGGAGGCACTAGAGGCAAACATCGTGGGTTGAAATGTCCTAGAGAGCTACCAGTAGGAGTTTACAGGAGTCAAAAGCATCACCACTGGTGAAAAAATAACCTCTCCATTGTTGCTTGGCCTGTTCTAATGTTTTTTGAAGATTTCCTGCAAGACTTCATACGGTATCAAAGCCCAAAGTAAATAGAGCTTGTCTTTTAGGGCTCATAGGGTGGTATTTTTTTTTTCAGAGCCAAAAGAAGTTATTATTGTCAATTTCTGAGAAGTGCTAGGTTACTGGGATACCCTTGTGGATGAAAGAAGAACTCCATTAAACATAAGGACTCAAAAMAATTGGTATTTTGTTCTAAATTAGCTTCTCTTGTACAAAAAACCAAAAGCAAACAAACAATAATAAAAATAAAAACCAACACTTTTGTCCATATGAAATATTGCCTAACTCCTCACAGGGTTTTGCCACATTTTGGGAGGTTTCAGTGTTCCCTGACCTACAAATCTTCAGCTCTTCACCTTCAAAGAGGTTGGATGCCATTTCRTCCTGGACTTGGGCAGCAAGAGCTCTGGGGAAAAAGTGTTCCTGTTGCCTGTATTCCTGGAGGGAGGTATAAGAAGGAAAGTAGAACCACAATAGGAAAGACACTTGAAAAATAAGAGTCTACTCTTCTCTTTGGATGAATTCTGATCCCAGAAGGACAGTGAAGGAGAAAAAAGCTGTARAATTTCTAAGTGATGATGATCCCCTTGACTTGAGATGATGCATTCACTCCCAACAATTTGGAGGATAWGAGATGGAACAGCTCTTTGTACCTAAATGAATAAGTTCTGCTGAGAAAGCATGAGAGCGTGGCCAGGGTTATGCTGTTCCTTCAGCTCAAATGTTTCTAYATTGTGTTKCCCAACACAWACARCTCCAAAATTCTCTTCAGCCAGAAAATAAAGCAAAGGAGATTTCTGTACCATTCCTGTTTCTGCTTAGGCCAGTCCCTTTCTGCAGACTTCCTGCAGATTTTCCTTCCTGGACGTCACATCAGGGTCTTGCTGGTTGCTCTTGAAGAGAAATAAAAACAGAATCAGTTTAAAATCCTTAGAACATCACAGAACAATGATGAAAGACTAATAAAGTCCAACAATTATCAGCACTGCCTGTGTAARCCAGGAGAGCTGAGAGTGCTTTCTGCTCACCCAACTGTTCTGCAAGGCAGCAAAGTCTGTCACAGAATGGCCCTCACCCACCTCCCAGAGCACATGTTCACCATCAGCATTCATTTCTGTATTCATTCCCTGAATGTGATGTGAAACCTCAGCTGAGGTTCAGCCCTCCCTAATCAAGCAGAGTAGTCACAATGTCAAGAAATCAGAAGGTTCTGGCTGGACATGGTGGGAAAATGCATCTCAGATATGGGGGACTCATTCTTTAGACAGGAGAACCAGGAAAACTGCTTATAAGAGCTGATACAATAGAGAGTTGATTTGAGTTCAAAATTATGTTATAGTGACATAAAATGTGTGGCAGAAATTCATCAATTTTAACACCCCAGCCTATGCAGATATCAGTTTCATTTTCTGTTTGCTTTTCTGATCTCAATGCATTTTCCTAGACTCTTTGTTCATTTGATCACACCTTGTTGAGTTTTTTTCCCCTTCTTCCTTTTTTTCCCCTTCTTCCTTTTTTTCCCCTTCTTCCTCAGTGCTTACTCCCTTGTGGGTTCATTGTAGTTTATTTTTCATATGACTGAGCTATCTGTGCCCAGTGCAGGAGCTTCATTGTATGGTTGTTGGCCAAAGACTGTATTTACACAATTAAATCTTTGACTCTAAACAGTTTTTCATCAGTGGGGAGTGCTAAAGATCTAAACTATCTCTTACTCTCCTTGGAGCTTTGTATAAGAATTATTTCACATATTCTTAAAATGAATGTCACAGATTTCATTGTTATTGGGAGAACTCACAGCTACTAGTCAACAGTTAAAGAGTATATATAATATAAATATAAATTTTTAGTAAGTGGTATTTTTTTCTGGGAATAGGTCAGAGATGCAAAACACCCAAAAAGTGCACTTGTATCCCTTCAGATCTGGCTTTCTRTACCGTATTTATTGTTTTCTAAACATGCAATAACACTTGCCAAGTATTGCATAAGAAGACATGAGGGATGCTAAAGATGTGTCAAAACCATCTTTCACTGAGGTATTTTTTAAATTAATCTTTAAGCTTTAAGCTTAAAGCTTCGTAAGGCAGCTCAGTTCAAGGAAGCGCCTTATTTAGGAAATGGACTCCCTTGTGTTAGATGATTAACTGTCATCATAGATTTTGAGGTTTTACGCTTAACATATTCCAAGCTCCATAGAAATTCTTTGAAGAATTCATCTTAATATGTTTTCAGATTGCATTGAAAACCTATGATGTTGTCTTCTGTCTTTAAAAGSCATTGGGTTATGGATTCTTTTCTATGAATTTTTGATAAAACRGTCCAGAACAAGGAAAAGAAGTAGTTATTTGTCAACTAATCTCATGAAATTTGTATTGGCTGTTTAGATGCWTGCTTTTGTAGAGCTAACCAAGACCATGCAAAAACTCCCAGCAGATCCATGAATAAAAAATAGTTTTGACTTATATAATATTTACTGCTGCAAAGCTTCAACACTTTTTATGAGAAAATAGATCCCAGTTTATTCAAAGAAGAAAAATTCAATGATGAGAAAAATTTCATTGCTCAGTTTCATCATTCAGTTCTGTCCCTAATGCAACTRTCATATTAGAAAAAACCAAACTTGCAAAGCTGAATGTTTCTAGCAGTTGGTCTTGGAACTGAGGTTTCCCTTGGGACAGTGGGGAAGAAATCCTTGGKGTCCTGCACACAGGTATAGATGCACCTGCTAAATCAGCTGTGCTCCCCTGCTCCAACAATTGCATGTCTGTGCCRCCGTGCAGCTCTGCTTCATGTCACCCAGCTTCTTTGGAACGTCATCTCCTTATAAAAACATGTATAAATCAGTTYTGTGTTTGGTGCAGCCTGAGTGCTGGGCAAAGCAGAATATTGTGCATGGGTACAGAGAGTACAATTTATTTGATTTATCTGCACCAGGCTCATTTCCCTTCACCATGGGAAGCCTGATGTGCTGTATCCCTGCATCCTACCTATCCCACACAAAAGTGTCTGTTTTCTTCCTGACAACAAAAGCTGAAATAACTAGAATACTGTTTCCCTATCACTTATCCCCCTTCTGGAAACAGGAAAGCATGTTCTGAGAAAATAACAGAAAGGTTGATAAAGTGCAAGTGATACTATGAAACCACCAATAAAAAAAAAAAAAACAAACAGTTCAGTGGATGCTAATTTTTCAATCAATCAAAACACTGGGGAGTTTTCAGTCTTGATATTTTCTCAAATAGTCATAGCTACCTTAAAGAAAAAGTGAACAATTATAATTCTTTTGAGGACATGTACAATAGGGCACTAGAATGTGAAAACTAGRTTTTTWKKT